>JAHTLZ010000008.1:18407011-18425303 GCA_023846285.1 Phrynocephalus versicolor | reverse complement strand
ACAAGAGTATGTGAAAAGAAAAGAAAATCCATTATGAGGGGTGGAAATTAACATGGAAAACACTAGTGTTCTTATGAAATCAGTCAATGCAATCATGTAGAAGAAGAAGGTCTTTGCCTGCTTCCGGAAAGACAGCAGAGATGGGGCAGTCCTGGCCTCCAGTGGGAGGGAGTTTCAAAGTCTGGGAGCAGCAACAGAGAAGGCCCTTTCATGTTTTCTTCTGAGGCCCACCTGTTAAGGTGGTGGGATAGAGAAATGACCTTAGCACCGGAGGTGGTTCATAACTGCGAGATTTGATCTCTGAGAAAGCTTGAACCCAGGTTGTATAGTGCTTTGCAGGTTAAAAACAGCACCTTGAATTGTGCCCAATAGCTGATTCGCAGCCAATGGAGCAGCTTTAGTAGGGGTGTAATGTGGTCTCTGTAACTCGCCCCAGTCAGCTTTTCACAACCAAATGCCAAAAATGCCACAATGAGGCCTGATAGATTTGAGATGGAAGCTAACCTAAATACAAGTGTTGAAACAAGTACTGTATGTGACACTTAATAATAAGACATTCAGAATTAGGTCCAGGAATTATTATCAACATCTAGATGTGATGGTGTGCTTACGCTTCGCTTTAGAGAAGTGATTCGTATCCTTATGGATCTTCAGCCTTATGTCACTATGAAATTGAAAATGATCATGATGAAGAGTGCAGAACTCCCTTACTATGTTTCCCTAGAGCAGTGTTGGCGAACCTATGGCACGGGTGCCAAAGGTGGCACTCGGAGCCCTTTCTGTGGGCACCCGACATCGCCCCTTCACAGCCACCTGTATGCAAGTTAAATTGCTGTATTGGCACTTTGCTAAAAATTAGTGGGTTCTGAATCACAGTTCGGGCACTTGGTCTCTAAAAGATTCGCCCTCAATGCCCTAGAGCGCCCCAGGGTAGAAAACTGCTCTTAGAGCCAATCAAAGTTGCTCACTTTGTGTTATACCCATAACATCTGCATTGACTTCATTCCCACTCATTAGATCACTTTTGAAATTTGACTTCATTATACCCCCTTGATAAAGAAAATTCATCTTTAGGTAAGATGAGTTTACCTAGGATATGGTAAATACAAAGAATGTGTTGTACCACATGTCTTATCTATGACCATTCACACATAAATTTTGGAGGAGGTGTTTTGTGTGTGTGTGTGTGTGTGTGTGTGTGTGTGTGTGTGTGTGTGTGTTAGGAAAGAAAGGCAAACATGGCACCGTGAATTGCCAACAATTCCGGATCCATTTATTTATTATAAATGAGCATAGCACCCCTGTCCTTTTTATGGTGTACTAGGTTTTTTGCACACACACACACACACACACACACACACACACACACACACACACGACATGATGCTTTGCCGAGAAATGTGTCACTTGCCTGCTTCTTTAAATGTGTCTCTCTTTTTAAAAAAGATTTATTAAGAATGTCGCTGTAAATCTTTTGCAGCTAAAAGAACTGGTTGGGTTTTTTTAAAATCCCATGAAGGTAATGTGGGAGGGGATGTTAATTAAAGCTGCCAACCTCAGCTGAGTCATGCCACTCTATGCAAGCTTTGGAATATTTCATGGAAATGAAGGCAACTGAAAAAAATGTTGTCAATGTTCAATGCAATCCACAGTCACCTCCTGAGAGAAGGAAATGTCCGTGATGGGAAATTTGGGAAAGTGTGGTCCACGCTTAAAAGCTTCTTATCTTGGCTGTGATCTGTTTCATCTGTCACCTGAGCAATCCTTCTAACTTCACTCTGCAGATAAGAAAGACATGGTGCTAACAGTCTACAGTTAGATGGGTTGCTTTGCAAATGTTAATGTACATGCATGATGCATTCAAATAAGTTTCCTCCATTGTTGCCGCTGCTGCAGCTACTACTGGCCAACATCCTGTTGTGTAGGAACTTCCGTGCAACTTGAAGTTGCACAAGCCATTGGAAAGTTTGCACCCAAAGCAGAAGTCGTATCCAGAAAACAGTCCCAAGGGTTCAGTCGCACAACTAGTTTTGCAGTCAGTTGTCCAGCTACTTGCACGACCAGACACATGTATTCCCTGGGCATAACTCCTCATGAAAGTTCTGCAGGTGTAACTGTACACCATGCCAGCCACTGCATTACTAATAATCTGTTCCTGCAAGGCATTCAAAGCAGCATAATTAGTCCCTTTATACTCAAAATAACATTGTAAGGTGGCTAAAGCTAATAGTGACTGGCTTAAGTGAACCTAATGAGAATCTGGACCTGGATATTTGTTGATTTGGGAAAGGTTTTGAAAGGGGGCCATCAAGTGGGGTACTCCTGACAAGTACAGTATCTAATAAGTGATGTGCAGGTGTACACTCAAGTGACAATAGCTTAAAATGTCAAAACATAAAAGAAGCCATAAACTCCATTGACCAAGTGCAACACATCATGATCTTAAACACCAGGAGATTCCTTGATGATGTGCTGTTTCTAATACCTGCCCCGGTGGCAAGGATCCTTTAATTGCACAGGTAAACCTGTTAACCTCTCAGTCTGCTGTACCCTGGAAACCTGGTTTCAGCAATTCCTGTTTGGAATCAAGAGAGGTGTGTTTGGACAAATTCCCCTGCTCCTTTCTCCTGTGGCTTTTAATCTTGAAGAACAACTTGACCTAATTACTTGTTTCCCTAGCAGAAGTCCAGGCCACCCAGGGATTTGCTCATCTTGTGGATAAAAATAAGTGCAGGGCTGGGCTGGGGGCTGGTTCTGGCCACATGCTTTATTAACGAGCATCACCTAAAATAGCATGCTTTCAAATTAACAACCGGCTTTTCACTTCTCAAGGTAATTAGACTGGAAGTGTGGAGGAAAAGGTTAAGGAGGCGAAAGAAGTGAAGACCGTAATAAATAATGATGAAGAGTTTGTTAAACATGGTCTTGTCTGTGCCTTGAAAGCACAGGAGAGAAGCTTTCGGCCTCAGAGTTGCATTGTTTCATGATGCGTTTTTCATATTTAATAAACATTTAAATCTCCAGGTGGAATAACAGTCACCACCAGGTGTTTGTGAGGGGGGGGGGTCCCTACCACCACCAAGATGACTTTCATCTCTGAAGAGTTTTGAAGGCAATAAAATAGTGAGCCTAACAACATGCCATCATTTTAGAAAATCATGTCAAACAGGATTATAATACAATATATTATTATCATTTCCATAGGTGTCTCAATTCTGACTTCCTTCCTCTTGGAACATATATCAGTTTGTTCACACTGATATTGCCCTCTTCCTTCAAGACACTTGGACGGTTACTTCATGTCCATTCTCATCCCAGGAGAAAGTTTGTTGCATGTTGATGTCGGTCACAGTCACGTGGTCTTCTTCCGGTTCTGTCCCTGTTCCTGTGTACGCACGGGCCTGATGGATGATACTGGCATGACTGTTACCACACGTCCTCGTTCCGGGCGACAAGGAGCCTTGACTAAGTCAACTTTATGACTTTTGTCTGTAACAGTAAATTCATCATTTATGAGGATTTTCTCACCCCCCTCACACATTTGTACATATTGTTCATATGGCTCAACAGAGGAAACATCTTCCAATGGGTCAAAAACAATAATGTTCATTTCTTGATTCAGGCACCTTATTCAGATGGTCATAGAGGAGCCCCTGTCTCTTAACCTGGTTATGCCATCTGCCACCCCTGATAGGATGTCTCTTGTAAAACCTGTTCCCTATTATAACAGGAATGGAGTATTCTGGTGGGTTATCAGAATTTCTGGAAGATGGAATGGTCTGTGATGCCTCAGGAGGCTGCCTCTGTCGATTGCCTCTATTATCAGGGCGGGGGCCTTGCCCCAGAGGATCACAAATTGAGGATTGTAGATCAGACTTCCTGATATATTTAGAGCTGGTATCCAGAGGTAAACTCGAAGGAGCAGGATTGAGACAGGTAGAAGGTTGTCCACCTTTAGGCTGGGTGTTCTTGTTTGCAATGCCCTTCGTAGTTGTCTCTGAGGCTTCCAACATCTTATACAATGGCTTGAAGTTCAAACCTCTCCTTTTCCTTCCTTTCTTAGATGTTAATTTTCGGTGCACCTTCCTCACCTGGGGTTTAGGCTCTTGTTTAGGTTGTTTAAGTTGTTTTCCTTTCTTTGCTGGGCATAAGGTATGTTTCTCCCTTGACAATTGTAGACTTGTAGATGGCTCTTGCTCTTGCACCTCTTTGCATGGGTTACCTGCAGTACATCTGGGAGCTGAGAGGTCTGAAGGGCTAGATCTTGAGGGTGCAGGGTTAGCCAACACCTCCGACTGAGGACCCACACACAGTAGTAATTCCTCAAGGGAGAGTTTATTTATTTTATCAATAGTTCCTGGTGATAAACTATAATAATTCATCTTATCTCCCTCTGGTTGTAAAAATGCTCCCTGTTCATTGTCCAGCTGATCACCCTTATATGTCTTTGGGGATGCTTTGTTTTCCCTCAAATGGCCTTCTATGGAAGTGACTAGTTGTTTTAGCTCTTTTAATATGTCCCTGATTTCTGGTAATATAGTTTTAAATCTATAATTATCCAAGTCCTCAGGTTTGCTGCAGTTGGGAGATAGGAGTGAACTTGAGCAGCATGAATCTAGTCGCCTTGCAGATAATGTAAGGTTACCAGTGAAAGGTGTTGACAAACTTCCATGACCTACCACCTCGGGCCCAGGGGTAGTCAACTCCTTATGTAATGCCAAATTGCATGTTCTCAAATATAAATCAAGGTCAGGGTCTGTCATTTTAATTGGTTTTCCAAAGTCTGTATCGGCTGTACTGTTTAAAATGTTACAGCTTTCCTGATAGACTGCTAAGAGTTGGCTACCCATAAATATACTGTCAGGCAAGTCTAGTAAAGGGGGGTTTATAACCTCAGGGCATTTAAGCAGGGTCTTGCATGGTGGCAGAAAATCAGTCATCTTTGTTTCAGCTTCCTAAAGGTTGCTTGATAAGTCTTAGCAGGAGCAGAAGTCTTGGAGTTACCACCGGCAGAAGATGTCTTTGTATGAGGCAAATTGGAGCACTCTACAAAATGTGTAGACTTGCTATGATGTCTATCATTGCCCAGTTTATTAGTTCTTAGTTCCGAAATTGGTGTGATAGGAATCTGAGTATTTGATTGTAGCCTTTTAAGGACTGGTGGAGATAGAGTGAGATCAAGGACTTCTGACATCTTAGCAAGGAAATATATTCAGAGGCAGGGTAGAGCTTGCTTCTGGGTATAAATGGTGAAGTGCCAAGGGGACTGGCGTATTTCCAAAGCAATTCCAAGCTGTGTGAGCTGCCTAGTCCGCCACCCCCACAGCAATCCTCACAATGGTCAGGCCAGCGTCTACCAGCTACAGCTGCAGTCTATTAGAAATTGCTAGTCTGTCGAGCCCATCTCTAAAGAAGACAACAATGCTGTCCCCGGAAAACACAGCAATTGCAAGCGGCCTTGTAAAATAAAATATACTTATCCAGGAGAACACGATGAACAGTGAGAGACTGGGTGAGCAAATGGTCAGCCGTCACCAGAATTCCCCGCAGGGGCCGAAGCAGCAACACCACTGTGGGGCTCGGAAAGAAGCCGGGGCCAAACAGGATTATAATACAGTATATTATTATCATTTCCATAGGTGTCTCAATTCTGGCTTCCTTCCTCTTGGAACATATACCAGTTTGTTCACACTGATATTGCCCTCTTCCTTCAAGACACTTGGACGGTTACTTCATGTCCATTCTCCATCCCAGGAGAAAGTTTGTTGCATGTTGATGTCAGTCACAGTCACGTGGTCTTCTTCTGGTTCTGTCCCTGTTCCTGTGTATGCGTTGTCGTGATGGATGATACCGGCATGACTGTTACCACACGTCCTCGTTCCGTGATGAGATGTGAAATTCCATGCCTTTGTTCTCCGTGGGTTTTTTTTTCGGCCCAACCTTCCGTTTTTCGATGTTTCAATTCTCCGAAGCCTTGCCTTCAATGCGTTATGGAGCTAAGTTTGAGGCATTTGTCTTTTAATCTCTCTGCACTGCGTTGCTGACGCCATAGGGAATGTACTGCTGAATGGCACTTCGCACTCCTGGAGAATGGCACATTGTGTGATGAGCCTTACCTCACGGGCACTCGTCTCAGAACGAGAAGTGTGACGAGCAAATTCCCGAGGCCAGGGAGGGGAATCTCTCATCCCGCTTAAATTGCAGTTCAGGGGGCATGGTCAGGACGAACTCCCCTCGTCCCGCAATGGACATGCAGTTAGATTACTTCGTACCGGTCCCAAGCGGGACCGCAAACAGCGATGAAATGGACGTGAAGTATCAGCTCAATTGGTGAAATGGAAAGGATTCTCAAGGGTCTCCAAGTAAACTGGCTCACAAGGAGGGAAGGTTGTTTTCAATAGGGGCTTGGGACTCAGGACTTGGTACCAAAGACCCTGACTCTCTGGCCTACTTGCATCCCAGTGATGCAAATAGGCTAGATAGTGCCAAAACATTCATCTTCAGTCTTAAGAGGCAAGAACCTTTATCTTTTGCCAGCGCAAGGATCACAGAGAGATGGTCTTATTTCTCTTTCAACAAATGAGTTGTCCAGGAAGTTCATTTTGGTAGCAAAAGAGGAGAGGAAAATGTTAAGGTTTTTTTATGCTTTTCTCTATGTATTATTCTGCTTTATCCAACACCCCACTCCTTTGAAGGGTTTTATTATAGTGAGAGAGGGAGGATGTATTGACCGTATATGGGAGGTGGGTAGGATGGGAAGAACCACCTTGAGAACCTGAGACTTTCCAAGGGTGGTGACATCCTAATTGGGTGTTCTCAAGGGTTTGGCTGAGCAGCTGGCTATTAAGGGTGGGCAACGGGTCAATACTCACTACTCATTTGGAGAAATTCAATGTTCATTCTAAATTAAATGGCTTCAGATGAGAGACGGGGAAGAGAAAGAGATGTGTCTGTTCAAAATACAGGGATGGCCAGATAAATTATCAACTCAGACTGGAAACGTTTGTCAAATATCACTGCGCACCTTGAAAATAAGAATATAGTAGGAACATGTGGATATACACAAATGTATACCTTAATACAAGGTGTGTACAAATATGTTTAGATTAAGGTAGATTGTATATAAATACAGTAGATGTAGATTAATGGAGTGGTTAGAATTGTTTAATTTATGGTTTTCCCGAGACTGAGGCTTCTTCTGGTCCCTGGGATTCTCTTTCAGCCCCTCATTGCCAACTTTTTAAAAAATCATAGAAACAGGATAATTGAGTTGGAAGGGAGTATAAAAGGCCATCAAATCCATCCCCCTGCTTAAGGCAGGAATCGCAACCAACGTATACCTGATAGATGGTTGTCTAATTCATGCCAAGGAAAAGTAGAGGTTAAAAGCTGTGGCTGAGAAGACATAACCTTGGGTCTCAAAGTGACCCAGCCCCCCAAGAGCAAATAAGAGGAATGCAGCTTTATTCAACACCTCTCAAAATCACATAAATGTATGACTACCACCACTAAGAGACAGGCCACAGGGTTCATTTTGCCCAGCCATCCTCCTCCCACCCCCAAAGGGTTACCAAAGCCAGTCCTACTGGTGGAAGGAGCCAGGGCAAGGATGCTGAAGCAGACATCTATCAGCAGTCTGCCTGCCATACTGTAAACTTGCATTATATTAAACACTAATAAAAATGTTTTTCCCCTGTCTCCTAAGTGAGTCCTTGATCAGCTGCTTTTCTTCTGTCTGCTTTTGCCAGTAATTCAATAATTCCTTATCAGCTGGGTATTAAAATGTCATAGCAATTATTGTAGCCCCATGGAAATCACAGCCTCACTATCTGCTGATGAGCTTATTAAAGAACATTTTTAGAGTAACATTGCACAGTCGGGCTGTATTTGAATCACACCTATCACTTCTTTTTCAGGTGCAGTAAGTTACACCTTCTTAGCTGGGGCTGGGATAGAGCTCTGGCCTCAGTGCTGATCTCAAACTCTTTGAACTGGACTCAGACAAACACGTCTACTGCCCATGGTTTTTCTGAGACCGAGTGGAGAGATTCTCCAAGATGAGTATTCAAAAGGGAATTGGGAGCCCCATGAGACTTGTCAGGCTTGCCAAAGGATATAGGAAAATCCTTGAGGGATTTTGCCTGTCTTATCTATCTATTTTCACTTCCCCTGAAGTTCCTCAGAGATTTCACCTGTAAGAAGAACCTTTGGATGTGTCTCGAATGTTGACTTAGGACAAAAAGCAAACAATCTTGAGTGGCTTAAAATGGTCAAAAGAAAAATGTTCAGCCCCCTTATTGTAAGCTTGTTTATATTTCCTTCCAATGTTTTTTTTTTTAAAAAATACACATTCCCATAAAAGTGGAAACATGGCCAAGGTGGGGAACAGGACAGGAGGGCCCAATACTTGTGGAGTCAAGGTGGAACCAGTAGAACACAGGTGGTAGGAACTAGCATGATTGGGAGCACCTGAAGTATACAGAGAACCCCCTTCCCCTACAAATCTATAAAAGATTGTGGAGAAGATACCTAAAAGTAGCAGCACAGTGGGGTCTGAGTACGCTCAGTGGCCATGGAAAAGCTGGTAGACCTGTGAGGTGCTAGCATTGGCTAAAGGGGAGGAAGTCAATGCTGTGGCTAGACAACTAGCTGAAGTACTCAACAGTAAAATTTATTTCATACAGTCTCACACATTGAATGAAATCCTGTTGCTTTGCATAGTAAGCTCCAGGCATGAGATTTGTCATACTTGTTTGATGCTTTTTAATAGAGATGGGCATGAAATGAATGTTTGTTTTGTTTTGTTATTTGTTATTCATTTCATTACATAATGAAATGTATAACGAACTGCCCACTCTAAGAGAAATGGAATGAAATGAAATGGAAATTTCGGTTTGGTTTTGTTTCAGTTCATTTCATTTCTGGTGGTGTCTCCTACCTGGTACTGCTGCTGGTCCTTTTGGGGTGGCCGGGTTGGCGCTCTAAAATAAAGAAAAAATATATATATAAAAAAATTAAAAGCACCCACCCGGCCCAAGGGGCCACGCGGTGGGCACTTGAGAAGAAAAAATGAATAACGAATCCAAATGAACCAATGAAAAGAATATTTTTTTAAAAAAAATTGTTAAAAATTAAATGAAACGAACTGAACCTTAAAACAAAACAAAACAAAACAAATTGCCATTTTTTCGGTTCGTTCCTATCTCTACTTTTTCAATATTGCAGTAATTTATTATTTGAGTTTTGAATTTGTTCTTTTAATACTGCAAGCCAACTTGGATCCTTCAGGAGAAAGGTGACATATAAATATCTTAAATTAAAAAATAATCAAACTAGTGGGAGAGGCACTCAACGCCTCCACATGTTTCATTGGTCCAATGAGTCTTCTCCAGTTTTCACTGACCACACTAAGGGACTAAGCCAATAATAGCCCTGTCATTGGCAGGTTGCCTCTGAAAATATGCTTCCTATTTCCAGCCTCTGCACCATGCAAAGAAATCACATGTACCCCAAAATTGGAAGAAGGGGACCTTTAATCAGTGGCTGTCTGCCGCTCACACTTGCATGATCCCCATTCAGTGGTTTTGGTCTCTGTCTGCAGAGCTGGAGTCCCTTTCAGAGGCTGGGAGTTCAGTTCCACACTGTGCCTCTTTGATAAGGTCCCTTCCAGTTCTGCAGTTCTAGCGCTACTGAGATACCGCTGCTGCTGCTGCTGCTGCTGCTGCTGCTGCTGCTGCTGCTACTACTACTACTACTACTACTACTACTACTGGATAGCTCAGTGGTTTAGGTAGGTCTCTGTCTATGGAGCCAAAGATTGGAAGTTTGATTCCCCACTGCACCTCCTGGACTTGGTGATCCATAGGGTCACTTCCAGCCCTGCCTTACTAAGATTATTATTTTATTTATTTATTTATTTTATTTTTATACTGCCTGTCTTCTAGGGGATCTCTGGATGGTTAACAGTAGAATTAAAACAACAATACAACACAAAATAAAGGCAATACAATAATAAGAAAGAACCATCGGCAAGAGGTGTCAAGAAGGGGAAAAGGGGTAAATTAAAGGTCGCCCAATGCCTCCTGATAAAGCAAGATTTTAAGTGTTTTCTTCAAGGCGTACAGGGACTGTGCAAGGTGCAACTCCCTTGGGGGATGGTTCCAAAGTGAGGGGCCAACCACAGAGAAGGTGCGGTTGCATGTAAGCAACTTCTGTGCCTCCCTGGGCGTCGCCATTCGGAGTGAGAGCACCTGCGACATTCTCATGGGTCGAGCCTCAGTTGACCTTTGGGAGATACGCTCCTACAAGTATTCGGGACCCAAGCCGTGGAGGATTTTGTAAACCAAAACCTGTCTGTCCCCCGTTCTGACCCGTCGGCTCACCGCCAAATGGCTGGGATCCAAACCGTCTGTCCCCCTGATCTGTCCTGTCTGCTTATTAATGCCAGGTCGGTACATAATAAGATCCCTCTCGTCCACGACTTGATTGTGGACGAGCGTGCCGACCTGGCTTTCATCACAGAGACCTGGGTGGGCGAGGGGGGTGGGGCCTCTCTCACCCTCCTTTGCCCCCAGGGCTACTGTTTGCAGCAGCTGGGCAGGTCGGAGGGGCGGGGGGGCGGGGGGGCTATGGTCTTTAGGGACTCATTTTATGTCAGTAGATCCGCGACGTTGGTGAGTCCGGGTTTGGAATGTCTCCACCTTATGGTGGGTCAAAGGGACAGGTTTGGGGTAGTGCTTGTGTACCGTGCTCCCCGCGACCCTGCACTTTCCCTGCCGGAGCTCTCCGAATTCATCTCGGCGGCACTTTTGAGGTCCCCCCGCCTATTGGTGGTGGGGGATTTCAATGTGCACGCCGAGGCTGGGATGTCTGGGGTAGCTCTGGAATTCATGGAGTCCATGGCCTCCATGAACCTGTCCCAATTAGTCATCGGACCCACTCATATAGGTGGACACACCCTGGACCTGGTTTTTGCCTCCACTTCGCGGGGTTTTGATCTGGGGGTCGGGAGATTGTTGGCCCGGCCCATGTCATGGTCAGATCATTATCTACTGACTTTCTCTCTTGCGGTAGCCACCCCGCCCCGCGGGGAGCCGGGCCCGTCCATCTGGGCCCGCCCCCGGGGGCTCCTGGACCCTGTGCGGTTTTCGGAGGCCCTCGGGGATGTTCCAGACGGTTTGGATGACGATCCGGCCGACTCCCTAGCCGAACGGTGGTTTGAGGAGGTGGCTGGGGTTGTTGACCGGATCGCCCCCAAGCGCCTGATCCGATGCCGAGCCCGTTCGTCTCCTTGGTTTACCGAGGAGTTACGGGCGATGAAGCAGGAGCGGAGACGGCTGGAGAGCAGATGGCGGAACGCTCGGACGGCTCAGAATTGGGCTGCGGTTAAGGCGTTGAACGGTCGCTATTCTCGCGCGATAAGGGCAGCTAGGAGATCTTTTGCCGCCCTGAGAATTGGTGAGGCCTCGAACCGTCAAGCAGAATTATTCCGTGTGGTCCGAGACCTCACCAATCCCGCTCCGCCGGGGCCTCCTCCTAGTGATTTCACTAGCGAGTCATTTGCAGCCCATTTTAAATCTAAGATAGAGGCCATCCGTTCCGAGCTGAACGCCGGTTGCTCTGATCCAGCCCCTGTCATGGCCAGTGTCGGGCCGCCTCGGTCGCCTCGGTTTGTTGAGTTTGGGCCTGTTACACCGGTGGATGCCTCCAGGGCGCTGGGACATTGCAGGCCTGCGGCCTCTCTGTTCGACCCTTGCCCTTCCTGGTTGATTAAGACCGCAGGGGGGAGCATGCCGAAATGGGCTTCACTGATTGCTTCGGCCTCCTTCAGAGACGGGATTTTTCCCAGTCTTCTGAAGGAGACGGTGGTGAAGCCCATTATTAAAAGACCCGGCTTGGCTGTGGACGATTTGTCCAACTATCGTCCCATAGCCAATGTTCCCTTTTTGGGCAAGGTGATTGAGCGAGTCGCCGCCCTGCGTCTCCAGTCGTTCCTGGAGGAGAACCATGTCCTGGATCCCTTCCAGTCCGGGTTCAGGCCGCGTCATGGGACCGAAACGGCCCTGGTCGCGCTGCACGATGATCTGTTGAGGAGGGCTGACAGGGGTTGCTCTACCCTGCTGGTCCTTCTCGACCTGTCAGCGGCTTTCGATACCGTCGACCACGGTATCTTGCTGGAGCGGCTCTCGGAGGTTGGGATCGGAGGGCAGGCTTTGGCCTGGCTCCGGTCCTTCCTTGGGGGCCGCACCCAGCGAGTGAGCTTGGGGGGTGAGTTGTCGGCTCCCTGGACACTCTCTTGTGGGGTGCCTCAGGGGTCGTCACTCTCCCCAATGCTCTTTAACATCTACATGAAGCCGCTGGCTGAGATCATCCGGAGTTATGGAGTCTGCTGCCATCAGTACGCTGATGACACGCAGCTCTATCTCTCCTTTTCCACCTGTGCAGTGGAGGCCGTCAGGACCCTTGATCGTTGTCTGGCTGCGGTGCTGGATTGGACCAGGACCCACAGGCTCAGGCTCAACCCAGGCAAGACCGAGGTTATGTTCTTCGGGGGCTCGTCGGAGGGGTACTGTGGCCCTCTTCCCAGTCTGGGTGGGTCCGCCCTCCAGCTGGCGCAAAGAGTGAGGAATCTGGGCGTTGTCCTGGACCCGGATCTGACCCTGGAGCCTCAGGTGTCAGCCGTGGTCAGGTCAGCCTTTTACCACCTTAGGCTTATCGCCCAGATTCGCCCGTACCTCGATGAGGGCTCCTTGAGGACTGTGGTACAGGCACTGGTCATGTCGAGGCTGGATTATTGCAACGCTCTCTACATGGGGCTTCCCTTGAACCTTGTTCGGCAATTGCAGCGGGTCCAGAATGCGGCGGCCAGGCTGGTGGTTGGCGCGCGCCGTTATGACCGCGCCACCCCCATCCTGGCTCGCTTGCACTGGTTACCCGTTGCCTCCCGAATAAGGTTCAAGGTGTTGGTTTTGGCTTACAAAACCCTCCATGGCTTGGCCCCGGCTTATTTGGCGGAGCGTCTTCCCCGACAATCAGCTTCGGCCCGACCCACCCGTGCTTCGGAGGCCTTTTCACTGAGGACGGTCACCCCGAGGGAGGCCCGTAAGGCTGGTACTCGTGGACGGGCCTTCTCGGTGGTGGCTCCATTCATGTGGAATAAACTTCCCAGTGACCTACGGTGGGCTCCATCACTGGCAGCGTTTAAGAGGAGTCTTAAGACCTTGCTCTTCCAAGAAGCTTACGGCGATGTGTAAGGACTCAGTCTGATTTTTTTTTTTTAAGTCCCGCCTAATTATTCTTGGACAGTGTTGGTTTGTTAATTGTTAATTGTTGTTTGAAAATGATTTTTATTTGTTTTTATTCTGATGTTGTGCACCGCCCAGAGTCCCCTTTGTGGGAATGGGGCGGTATATAAGTGTAAATAATAAATAAATAAATAAATAAATAAATAAATAAATAAATAAATAAATAAATAATAAGACCTTGAACCTTACCCAGAGGGCCACGGGCAGCCCATGCAGGCATGATGTGATCGTATCTAGGCACACCCACCACCAGTCTGGTCGCCGCATTCTGCACCCATTGGAGTCTCCGGACAAGGGTCAAGGGCAGTCCCACTTGGTGACCCACCCCGCTTGGTGACCTTTCCCCACTCACTCACTCATAGCATAGCTACCCTCAGAGGCTTGTCTTGTGAATGAAGTGAGGCGGAGAAGAACCCTGTCCAAATTGCTCTCACTGGAAGTTGGTTATGGCCACTAACAGGTAAAATGTCATATAAGTGGCTGAATAAATGCAGCAGATGGAGCAACTGAATTAGAAAGTAAAACACACCTCAGCTTTACCCATGGTCTGGGCATGCAACTATGTTTGCCTTCCACTTCCCAACATCTGCAGTTTTTGAATCAGATCAGTGGTTGACAGTCACCGTCACCAACATTCCCTCATGCATCTGGTACTAATTTATCCCCCTGGGGATGCTTCATATGGGATTCTGAGATCAGCGCAGATGTATGTTTGCTAGAGATTGCTTTTTAAGCAATTAGACTAATTAGAAGGCAAGCTTTTCCCCATGTTATTACTCTGGATCCACACCCCACCCCAAAAGCCAGACTGCATTAATGAAGTGGAAAGAGAGAGAGAGAGAGAGAGAGAGAGAGAGAATGGATTTTTCTATAGACCACATCTAGTGCCATCATTTTGAACTTTTTTTTTGCCCTTTTGCCCATAAGGACTGCTGGGGTGTCTGCTGTTCAAATAGTATTATTCCAGACATGGAAATGAGACAAGTAATAAGCCACCATGAGTGCTTCTTCTTTTTTTCCTAAAAACCAGAAGATTCCTACTCTGGATATCTCCAGTGAAAAGGAGTTGCACGGTGTTATCCTCCCCTACAAAGATTGTCCAGGATTTTAGTCACACATTTTTTAATTTTTCCTTATACTTGGAACAATAATGTTGAGCACAAGCTAATCAATGGAGCAGTAAAACAATAAAGCAAAGAAAATCTGAATGGCTGCTGCTTTGTTTCATGGACATGTGCCAGTGTTCAGTCATGGACAGTTTGTTGGCGTCCTTTTCCTCAATCAGCCAGTCTTTCTGACCTTGCTGTGTATGGGCACGATGTTCATAGCCCAGCCGGTTGCTTCAACCTCAGCAGGAGATGAGGACTCAGGCACTGGAATCCTGCCTGCCCTGTAGCCTCTGGAGCTAAATTTTCGGCTAGAGAATGAGGAGGCAAAGAATGGGAGGGGAGGGAGCAAGGGAAGGACAGAATAAGGCCATAGAGATTGACAGAAAAAGATTGAGAGAACAGATAGGATTTACAATGGAAACTGCTGCTGCATCCAAGTTCTTATTCATAGGGAAGATTCAACAGCCAACTCCATTCTTCTGAATGTGTGGAGATCTGGGATCAGTGATGTTAGGGATGGTGCTAGGAGGCATGGTTTTGCATTCTCTCCATTTTTCCCCAGTGAGTCAGAGACTCAACTTCTTATTTGGATTATTATTTTCATCCTATTCTTATCAGACCATGTGTGTTGGTTGCATATTGATTTTTTTTTGGGGGGGGGTCTTCCAAAAACGCTTGTAAACCACAACCTCATGCAAGGGCAAAATTTACAAGGTCTATCACCTTATTCTTTCTCACTCTTTTTAACCTTATTATTGCAAGGCAGAGTTTTTCTTAGAATGCCAATAGCATATAACTAATGTGACACTGCCGCTAATAAAATGTCTGAAATAGACTTTGGTTAAAAGTAATTGGATTCCATAATAGCTCTTATCATGTTAATGTCGTTTGCACTGTTCTGGTTAAGGCCATTAATTTTACTCTCATATACCCCAATTTTCAAGGGCACATGTGACTATTAGGTAAACATTTGTTTCTGAGGGAGTTCATGATGACTGCTTGGCCAAAGGTTTTCCCCATTATGATATATCCTGCCACCACCTTTCCACTCTTCCTCCAAAGTTTTTAAGATGGCATTGCAGCAGTTCACAGCTTTTCAGAAGGGTGTTTTCTGCTTTAGCTGAGACATTAATAGAACTGTTAATATTCTGCCAAGATTCCCACTGTCATTTCCAGGGATGTTGGTGAGTCTGTATTCTCTGTATTCAAGCTGAAAGAGCCAGTGTTGTGCAAGTCCATGGCCACGTGGCTGGCATAGCTGCACGGAAACACTGTTTGCCTTGACACATTTTATGGCGGTACCTATTCATCTACTTGCATTTACATGCTTTCGAACTGCTAGGTTGGCAGGAGCTGGGATTATCAGTGGCACCTGGGATTCGAACCAACGAGCTAGTGACTTTGCAGCCAACAGTTTTCGTAGCCGAGTCCCAAATGCCCAACTCCAAGTCTGAGTCCCCATTAAAAACAAACTTTTCCCTCATAGAAAGGGAGGGGTGGGTGTGTTCTGAGTTGTGAGTCAAGTCCAAGCCAATGGGAGGGGGAAAAAAACCACAGAGTTGAGACACCATCTCCAGTATGACCTAAATCAGACTTGACATTGAGTCCTACAACTTGAGCCCACATTCTTGGTCATTTCACTGCTGTCGTACGGATCCACAGAAAAAGTCTCACTGCTTCTCTGTTGTTTCTCTGGGAGAATTCTATTAGATTATATTTGCTTTAGTCACTTCCCTTGTTCAGTTGATCAAGAGTAGCTGGCCTTTTGGTGATAGGTGAGTTTGCCCCTTTTATGTTCTCCAGGATTCTGTGACTTCGACTTCTCTTGACAGGTGTTTTTCTCTTCCTTGCCTGAAAACTTGTGTATTCAGTATTTCTGTGCTCATTTCTCCAGAGATGAACTTATTTTCAGCTCAGGTCTGCTTCAAGTAATGTTTCTCTCATTTTTAATGAATGCCCTACAAGCTTGTAAATATATAAATTTCTGACCAAGAATTCATATAGATCTGTATTGTCTTTTTTATGATTTAAGCTGCCATGAGTCCTTTTTAAGGAAAAAGGTGGGGTGAAAATATTTTAAACAAATAAATAAATACCTGGGAGTCTAAGTTGTACATTTAGGAATTTACTTCAGACTAATTTCTCATGCATAGCATTACATATTTTTTAAAAGAAATATATTCTTAAATTGCTTCATAACAAACTCAACTTCAGGGCTGCTTTTATGTTCTCATAGTGTAAATACATAAGCTGTAATAAAATAGTGATATTGTTGTTTATGATGATGACAATATAATGTCATCATCATAAACAACAATATCACTATTTTATCATGGCTTTTGCACCATGAAAGATGGTTTTTAAATCCACTAAAGCAAATTATCAAATATTTAGAGAAGAGAATTCCACTTTCCAGTTTTCTGCACATCAGGCTGTATTTTAAGGCTGAAGATCAGATATTGTGAATACATGGCAGCCTCCACTCTTAGGTGAACCTAGATGGAAGCACAGGGGTCTGGATGAAAGCATAGAGGCTTGCTTAAGATGCCATCAACTTCCCCAAGTGGAAGGCTAACTTTTGCACCATTCATGGAATACTTTGAAAAAAGTCTGCAAACCAACCACCAAGATACAATTGCAACAAATCTTGAATTTTGCAGGAGAAACTGTTCCAAAATTATGCAGCTTTGGTAAAACCACTGTATGATATCTTAAAATAAGATAATTTTATAACAACTGCTGAAACCAGAACATGATCAGGTATTTTCAGATATTGTAGATATTATTAACTCAGCAGCATCTTTATCTACAGAAACAGCAGATAAACTGTATCTTTCTGTTAGGCAACAGTCATGGGGTGCAACATTTAAAAAAAATCAAGGAGACAAGTTCCCTATAAATTTCCTGTCATGTTGTTATCCAAGATCATGTGTGTGTGTGTGTTGTGTCGTTACAGTCGTGACCGACCCTTCATGACCCCATGTCCATGGAGTTTTCCTGGCAGGAATACTGGAGTGGTTTGCCTGTTCCTACTCCAGGTGGCTAAAGCACCTGGTATTCCCTGGTGGTCGCCCATCCAAGTACTAGCCAGGGCCGACCCTGCTTAGCTTCCAAAATCAGGCGAGATCAGATGTGCTTAGGGCATCTAGGCAGCATATCCAGATCATAAACAACTAGAAAAGGGAATAACAAGCAGGGACATTTCCATTCCTATCTTGTTGCAGGAAGGGGACTGACAAGGCTGCCAATTATATTAGGGGCAAGAGTTGAAATATGTAACCCTAGGAATGTGGAAACATGACTAAAACATGAGCAATAAGAAACTGCTGGTAGAAGTTGCATGCATCAAGATGCAACATTGAAAATACTAAAAAGAGGAAAAGTAACAGTTTAAATAGCAATATACAGAATTAGAGGCCACTGCAGAGCAATTACAAACCTCACATTTATTTACATGTGAATCTCCATGAATAGCAGAACCTGTGGGGCAAGAACATTAGGCCCCAAACTGTAGCACCTTCCATCAAGAATGCATGTTGTTTGCTATCAAATCAGACTTATTGCGAAAATGCATTGAGTCCGCTGCCTTAGGACAAAATGAAGATATGGAGATTGGTTTTGTTTCTTCTTGTTAGAGAAAATTTACCTTGGTAGCCAAGTCTTTGAGATTTTGCATTGACTCTGCTAGTGCAGAATTTTTCTTGGATAGCAACCAAAGTAAACATACTGTACAAAGGCAGATAATAACATTCTAGCCTTGAAAATAGGCCATTGTAACAAAGGCTCGAGCAGAAGAACGAAACCATGATGAGAAAGTCTGCTTGGTAAGCATGAAAACTTAAACTGAATGTCATCTGCTTATGTTCTAGACCAGGCCTG
>JAHTLZ010000008.1:18388589-18407001 GCA_023846285.1 Phrynocephalus versicolor | reverse complement strand
ATAGATAGATAGATAGATAGATAGATAGATAGATAGATAGATAGATATTACATTTGATCCTAATTGCATATTAATTAAAAAGAAGAAAAAGGACAATTGTTCTGAACACATTGTGTGATTCTTGGGCAAAGTTGTGTGTGTGTGTGTGTGTGTTACTCTGGGCAATTTACAGAAGTTAAAGGAGAGGTAGAGAAAAGCATGGAGAAAGTGGGGAGGGAGATTGGTTTGGCTGGTACGTGGTGAAAAGCAACAACATGTGGTGACAGATATGGAATAGACTTTCCACAGGCAGCAAGTGTTAAAGGAGAAATATGAAAGATGGGTTTCTACCTAAAGAATCCTGGCTTTAGCTTTTCTCATGCACTCAAGTGAGAAAGCACAGCAAGCATTTCTGCCTCCTGCAAGACAGAGGAGGATGTACTGTGGCTATTTCTGTCTTGGGCAGTTTCACTGAGAATTTGTTTGCAGAGAGAATGAGCAAACAACCAGACAAATCAATTTGCTTTGAAACTGGTCCCACTTTGAAAGGTATCATTACATCCCTGCATCTTGAGAGAGATGCTTTGAGAAAAACTAATCTACCAAATTTTAATGTGCTGTTTGTTTTGCTCTTTTTTCAGGTTCACAGGCACAAACCTTCCTGCCCCTGTGATCAGCAGCAAAAACTGGCTTCGCCTCCATTTTATGTCAGATGGCAACCACAGGCAAAAGGGCTTCAGCGCACAGTATCAAGGTATTTACAGGCATAACCTTTGCTCTTCCTAGTATCCCAGGCCTTCTAAATTCTGATTAAAGTAGGAAAAAAGTCACAAATGTTTCTAGATCACAGAATGCATGGTCTGAAAACCACCATTATAGAACCACCTGGGTCTGTCTCCACTTGACCATGGAAACTCAGGGGGTGTCATGGATAAAACCATGGACTAAGGGATGGTTGGAGAATCCTAGTGCATGAAGGACAGAGACGTAATGTTCATTCCCTTTGTGGCTAATTTTTGCCCATTTCTAATAAAGTTTTTCTAGTCAAGGTTCTATGCTGTAGAAAAATTGGAGGGGTAGAAAAACAACTTAGGGGCTTTGTGTGGAGTGTTGATGGTCTTAACATATACATATATAGAAGTATGTTATCTGAATGTGGACAGCATTGTATGCCTATTTTCATCCTCCTCCCGCCCGTTCAGTCTCTCTCTGCATGATGTTTCCAAAACAATAAGAACACTGTATTCCAGAATTTAGATAATTTGGTAACTAAAATCAAAAGGAGTGAATGGTTGCATTCAGAAGTACTTCTAGTTTACATGACTCTCTGAAATTTTTGCCTATGGAACATTCTGTTTCTAAATAATCTCTAGCACCAAAACACCTGTTTCCCATAGAGAGATAAAAACTCACAAAATTTGTTGTGACTGTTTAGTTTGATAACAGGTTTTCCTTCCTAGTGCTGTTAAGAAGAACACCTGTATTATTATTATTTTTAAATTTAGCACTAGATCATTATTCTCTGTATCAAAATGACCATTTACAGATTGTGTGTAACCTCTTGCATAAAGCAGCCTCTGAGCACCCCAGACTACCCTTTCATTGGATGGATCACCACCACAGTATGCAGGTTGCATGTTACCTTCAGGGCTAACTTTGATATGTGTTAATTCAGGCTACATTCTCTCTCTCCTACCTCTGCATTATGCAGTAAAGAAGCATGACGCTACAAACTGCATGAATCACCTTTCAGGTCTAGTCCCTAAAGCTATTTAGTCATAATTCTTTCAACTGAGGTATTGGCCATTCATTTGGTCATAGTTGCCAAGGGGTGTGTGTGTGTGCCTGTGTGTGTTAAGGAAAAAGAAAAGGGAAATCATGATTGTTCCTTTCCTATTAAAAAATACACCTGCCTAAATCATGCCACTTTGCAAAAACTGAGTGTCAAGTAAAGATTAATGTTATAATTTCCTTTCTGATTAAGGCAAATGTCAGGGGCTTCTAATCCTGTGAGCTTGGTTAAAAACCATTTTTTCCAGACATAATAGGCTAAGCATTTGCATGGTGAGTGCTTGAGAAGATAAATTTCCAAGACACCATCCCTCGTGTATGCAGGAACTTCAAGGGAAGGAATGGATTCCAAGCCATTATTTTTTCATATAAAAACAGTTTAAAGCTATTCATTTACATTTTAAATAGTTTGTGCTAGGAATGGGCAAATGACAAAAGGTGCCAGTTCAAGGCAAAAAGGGGTAGGCCAAATTGAAGAAAGCAAAAGAAGAAGAAATTAATGATGATGATGATGATGATGATGATGATGATGATGATGATGATGATGATGATGATGATGATGATGATGATGATGATGATAGAGGGAAATTCCTCACCCACTACTGTCAGTAGGTCAAACAACAGAAGAGAGTCTGCCCATGGCCCTGATAGCATCAGATTCCCATCCGGATCACCTCAGGGAACTTTATAGCCCAGCATGACTGTTTGAAATCAGGACTTCCCTCCTTGATTCTCTTAACCCCTTCATCTCCACATAGGGAAGAAAGAAGATGGGGAACTGCTCTGAGCCAAGAATGCCCTGGAGGCACCACCCAAGAGCGACTTGCTTCCCTCTATTTTGTGAACCTCTAGCACTTGGGCAGTTCTCACCTGATTTTTGGTTGCAATGGTTGGGCAGTTCTCAATGGATTTTGGTTGCTTTCAATCCGGACTACACTACGGCCACTCTCCTCTTGCCAGTAAACACAACAAATCACTGGCTGAATACATCCATGCTTATATGAATCCCACTGAGTCAGTGTGCCTCCTCCAGCTGGAACTAGCAAAACTACATTCTCCTTTGTATTTTTGGAATTGTGCATTAACCCTTATGTTTCATTTCTTGTTGGAGAATCTTCTTTTGGGGGAGTGTTTGAAGTGATATAGTTGAGAAAAGCGTCTGATCTATGCATGCTTCCATGATGTGCCTGCATTACAACTTAACTGAAGTTGGGAACCGCTTTAACTGTCATGGTTTCATCCTAAGAGCTCTTGGGACTTGTGGTATGGGAAGATGCTTATAAATTATAATTCTCTGCACAAGTTCTCTGGTGCAATGGTTTCTAATCTTGGTTCCCCTGATATTCTAGGACTGCAGCTCCCAGAAGACTTCATCGCTGGCTGTACTGGCCAGAACATCTGGGGAAACCAAGTTGAGAACCATTGCTCTAGTTCTTACTCTTACCTTCAAGTGCATGAACATTCTGGAAGAGAGTTCTAGCTTCCTCTCCAGACTACAAATCTAAAGATTCCTTAGGATGCAAGCATGAGGTTCACATGGTATCAATCTACTATAACTGCTGAGTGTCCCTCCATATTAGGACTGACTTTTAGAGAATGTGGGCAACAGATTAGGTGCTGTTAGGGAGTAGCAAAGAAAGACAAACTGTAGGGATGTGCAGAATCCTGCTGGTGCCTCATATATCTAGGTGTCCAATTTGGGTTGCCTGGATTTGTCTGTTCCAACTGAACAGCTGATGTAGAACAGCTCGGTGTGGTCAAGCTTCTGCCCAAGAGGTCTATATTATTTCCAGCTCCCCTTGTGTTCAATTCCATTCTCTTGCCTTCCCTTTCCAGTCAAAAAGCAGATGGAAATGAAATCTCGAGGAGTGAAGCTGATGCCAAGTAAAGATACGAATCAGAAGACATCTGTGTGTAAGTTTCTCCCTCCATTGCACGCTCAGTAAGACCCTAGCACCTTGAACATCCCATATGACTAGACTGCAGTCTCCAGAATGTTGCCACTCTTTTTTCAAAGTTGTAATGCTTGCTCTCCCCCACCGCCTACCCTGCATTATCGCCTCACCTCCTTCTCCTTCCAGTGCTCCGTACACAAATACATACTAACTCTGTAAAGATACAGGGATGTAGCGGGAGGGACCCTGGGCCAGGTCTGCAGTCAGTAGCAGTTGTGGAGGCCTTGGTATCTCTGCTTTCCGTCACATGCTCTATAGAGTCATCAGAATGCAAACACATTTTTGACAACCAAATGTATTTGTCTAGCACAAATGTAAGAGGACATGGTTCACTGGCGCGAAAGCCAGCCACAAAGAAGCTTCCGTAACTCTAGTGATAATCTGAAATAAGATCTCTTTTCTCTTCCGCTCCTGGTTATTGAATTTCACTATGCCTATCTGCTGAAAATCTTCCTAAGAAAGTGCAAGTAGCGAAATAAAAAGGCAACCGGGTGAAATACACACACACACATTTAGGTTGGTTGGTGGTTCCTCTGGTTAGCAGCTTTCATTTGTCATATCAGTGAAGAAATGGTGGAGTCACTCCTTCGTTCAGGATCTTCAAGTGGAGCGATCCTTTGCTGAGGACCATAGGGTGAGTTGATGTTGTTAATGTTGAATCGGGAAGCAAGGAGAGTTTTATGTCAGGCTGGAATTCCATAAAAAAAATGAGCACCCCGAGGCAGAGGTGTCAGGACAGGGAAAGACTTCTGGTGCTTCCAGACAAGAGTCAGAGGATCTGTAGGCCAGGTCTGGGGCAGTCAAGAGAAAATCCTAACTTACTTTTCAAGAACTCTGCTTTCCCCTGCTTCTGAGCTCAGTAGACTAACTGGATCCACCCCAACTGTCAGGGACCCACATACAGTACCATGGAACACACAAGAGTAATGCTGTCTGCGGTGTGGCTTCTTGTATGTATCTCCCACAAAAACTGGCTACTAGTAGATTTGCATGTTAACTCTAGAACACATTGGCATTGGGAGATGCAGGTAAAGAAAAGATTGTGTTCAGGGAGGGTCTCTGGTCCAGTAGGCTTGGTTGGGTGGGAAGGAGATGTGAATGATTGCCATCTGTTTCCAGAAGGGACAATAGGGACAAGTCTCACTTTAATAGAAAAGAAAGAAGTGGTTCAGAGTTTCTCTTCCACAAATATTAATCTCCTGTGTTGTTCTATAATGGGATCTAAACTGAAGCAGCCCAGACTGGGATTCACTAGGCTGATAGAGGTGGTGCAGGTTAAGAAACATTGACTTTTTAACTCTAAGAGCTCCACCTCTTCCACAAGAGATTTTTCTCAAGATGAAGCCATGTTAACCAGTTGAGATGACTAGGATAACATGGGATCATGTCTAGACCAGTTCCTTTGGTTGGGGATCCTGCCATTAACTATCCAATGCATTGTTAGCGGTTATCTGTTCTACTTGGTTCCCAAGTGCTAACCCGTTTCTCATCATTGCCTGTGCAGATAATAGGGCACTGAAGAGTTTGATGAGGTAGCAAGAATGACGTTGGCTGAGATGAGCTTTGTTTGGGCCTCAGGTGGCCAAGGATGCTGCAGCGCTTGTGCCTCCGAATCACTTTTGTCTCAAACCGCTTGATCAGAAAGGGCCTGGGTTTCTGTTTTGTATTTTGCAGGGAACATTTAGCTCCCCACTGCTTTGGAAGGAAAAAGAAAATTAAAACAGCGCAGTCAGAAAGCGGTGTTCTTTTGAAGGGATTCTTAAGACCAAAATCATTTAATGGACATTTGGCAGGAAAATGGCTTTTCAGTCTATTTCTTAATTATGTGTCTATACAATGGCACGGTGGTTGGCCCCTTTACACCACAGTCCTTGAGAGATCAATCAGGCTTTGCTAAGGATGAGTGGAAAGTTAGGAAAGGAACGGTCGTCTTCCCAGCCCAGCATAGATTATGCCAGTGCTTCAAGCACTGCTGAATGTTGGAACCCCAGGAAAAGTGGTCGCTGCCCATCATCCCCCTGGGTTTCTCACTTTAGCTGAGGATTCATTTCTGTTTTGACTTTGTGACATCATCCCCTCCCTAGGGGACACTCCCTCACACTCCTTTTCCTTGGTCTGATTCATGTATAGCCCTGGAGCTCTGAGACATGGTTGATGCAGAAAGCAATATTCACAGAGCACTAGCCAAGCATTGCTGGGAATATTTATTTATTTATTTGTATTTGTATTTGTATTTATATTTGTATTTGTATTTGTATCTGTAGACCTCCTGACTTTCCCAAAGGAACTTTGGGCATTTCACGACATAAAGCATAAAACAAATAACATAGGTCTCTACAAACAAAGGGACAGATAGAACAACATAATAAAACCTACGAGACAATAAAATCCTACAAATATAAGATGGCGGCAAAATAACAGAAACGGGTGGGAAAAACCAAAAACAAACAGCACAATACCTGTTGTGTCACATGGCCTTCTGTTCCTCTTGCCTGCAATGTCCTCTGCTCGTGCAGCCCCTTTTTGGGTTCAATGTTGAATCAACCAGGTGTTCAAATCCACATGTTGACACCACTGGGAGTCGTTCCCCAATAGACTTCTGGTCTTCCTAGTTCAATGGCAGTTACTTCTCTAACTGATTTCCTCACCAGTGAGGGAATTCCTTCCGTTTCTTGTTTATATGATAGTGTTGCCTCAATCACTTGGGAAGGCCACCTCTTGTGAAGAAGAATAATTCCGAAGAACTATTTTTGCTGTTCTTCCTTTTCAGCTTGGGGGAATAAGCTGGTGTAGTAAGGCTCTAAGATTTGATGAATGTAAGTTAAGGAACAGTCCTGCCCAAAAAAGAATCCTAATAGATTCACAAAGAGGAGTCAAGCATCTTTGAAGCCTGCTGTCCCTCAAAAGAATCTGCATCTGGAGAAATGTCTCACTTCACTACAAATCCAAGCAACTTGGTTCCCCTGCCATATCTGCCATCCAAGGTAGAGAGAAAGTCTCTCTGATGCAGGTAGCCCAATAGATTTTGCCGGCTGAGGCACACCAGTAAATGTCTGTGAAGATTCTCAGTCATCCAGGTGAGTTTATCTGGAAGTTGAGTCATGGCTACTGGACTTCTTTTTTGAGAGATAGAAACGTTTCACTGTTCATCCAAACAGCTTTGTCGGTCCGAAGAAGTTGTTTGGATGAACAGCGAAACGTTTCTATCTCTCAAAAAAGAAGTCCAGTAGCCATGACTCAACTTCCAAACACACCAGTAAATGGTGTCCATCTCTCCACCCAAGTCCAAATGCACAGGACTCCAAATAAACCAAGTCAGTTTTGCCCACGAGACAGAAAAAAATCCAAATGCACTCCTGTTCATCCCTATCATTTAATTACCACCAGTTAAATAACCAACAATCTGTTGCTTTCTCACCACACCCTAAATGGCTAGACTTCAAACTGCATATGGATGGAGATCACACAGACGATGAAACCTTTCTGCTTTTTTGTCCACTGCACCAATAGAAGGATTTTATTCTCCGCTGAACCTCCAAGCACATGCTTCATGAAAATAACTGAGGTTCAGTTGTCAGAAGAGAAACCAAGTCATATTTCACTTATCTGCACAAGAACAGCATCAAATGTCTCTAGCATTCCATCGGCAGCAACATTCTACAGTCCAAGCTGAATTTTTGGCCTTGGTTTCCCGCATAATACTTTTGAAATTCAACCTTAAAAGTTACTTTAAGAGGAAAAAGCACCTACAAGTACTGATGAATCTGTAGAGCAATGGTTTTAAGCACCATCTCCTCAAATCCAAGGCTTCTATATATTTCTGCTTTCTCCTAAAGTGCAGCAAATCTAACAGCGTCTGCAATTGGGGGTGATAGAAGAGAAAATAAATTGAAATGCTTTACACGAAAATTCAAGTGAGCAGAATTTTGCTTGAGACGAGCCCCCAGATGACACTTCTACTCTCCAAAATAATGTGCTTACACAGTGTGCATGCAATTTTAAGATAGTGGGGAGTATTTGTTTGTTTAGTTTAGTTTAGTTTAGCTTTAGGCAATCATCCAATTGCCCTCTTCTTTCAATGGAACAAATATAAAAGCTTCGGCCAGAGCTTGCAACAAGCCTCAGCCCACTGTCTCATTTAAATATGAGAAAATGTATTTTTTACAAACCCCAATTTTAATCCGGGATCATCTAGGAAAAAAAAAACAGAATGTGGATTGTTTCCTGTTGTGGTTAATGAGTTATTTCATTTTCTCGACACATGTACAAAGAGAGAAAGGGGGTATGCAAAGCTGGGAACCATTGGCCTGGATTGTTGTCATGTTAAACCATGGTTTAATGTTACATCCATCTTAGTCTGAAGCATGGAGGGTATTGCCAGAACAAATGATAAAAAATTAGAAGTCTTTATGGGACATTCTGATGCTCCAGGAAGCACGTGTGCTATTCAACTCAACACAAATGTTCTGCTGTATCTAAGGAAAGCAAAGTGTGCCGGCCCGAGAATGAATGTTTCACCTTCTGAGCCATTATGTGTCAGTCAGGCTCTTTCCAAAAGAAAGACAAAGTTAGCAGGTGTCTGCTTCCAGTTTCATCATCCCCGTTTTGAACAGTGGGAGATGGATGAAACAAGATGCAGCAGGTCCTTTGTAGGGTGGCCAAGCGTGCTCTTTTTAGGGAGGCTAGATCATTTTGACAATACAGTACCCTTGATGGGTTGTTCAACCCAAACCCAAAGTACATCATGGAGATTGGTTGCTCAGTTACAATGTCCAGCATCAGGATACACAGGCACAGCAATCAGATGTCAATTGATTGCCCTGCTTGGATATCATAGTTCCTGTTTCAATTATAGGAACCCTTTCCCATTTTGCCTCTTGATGCATGATCACATCCTTTTTGTTGCCATCCTGCCCTGTAACCTCTTGTAAAGGAGAACTGTTCCTTCCAGAGCTTCCATGAGGGTCAATTCTCCATTGTTTTCTTGGTTCAGGGTGTCAGGAAAGGCCTCGAGAGGGGCCAAAGGAAACTCCCATGAGCTGCACAATTCCAACATGGCCTCACCTTCAAATGCAGTTCCTCGTGTTTGCCAACACCTTGTCATTCAGGAGACATGTCCAGGAATTCAGAGGACCAGTCCACGGAAGCTGGTGATTCTAGTTTCTCAGAAGCAGTCAAATCTACTTTAGCTTTTGTTTTGTTTTGTTTTGTTTTGTTTTGTTTTGTCCAAACATTGCAGGAGCTATCCAAGTTCTGAACCCTATCCTTCAAATACATTTAGCACCTGGATATCTCCTTTCACCTTCTACTTCACTGGGACTGCTGTTTATGACTGGAGCCGTTGCATGATTTTAGACTGTGACATCTTCTTTCATGCAGAGAGAAGAACCATTTCAAACTAGCGGACCTGCTTGAAACTAGCATGGCTTTCCTGGCTTTCCAGGCTGGATTAAGAACACTGCTCTTCTCAGTAGCTGGCCTATTCACAGACCTCCTTGGGCTGTCATCAAGGACATCACCATGCCCTGGGTACCATAACTTCCACTGATTGAACAGGTGTGATCTGGTGGCAGCTGCCAATGGGAGCCAGGCCTGTGAAAGAGGAGGAGGAGTACATGAGGACATGGCTGGATGTGTGCAAGAAGTCAATGATGCCCTTTGGCAGGGTTCCTCGTTCTGTGTGAAACGGGAGATTAAAGGGAAAAGGTGGTTATTTCCAAGACTTTACCCTGAAATATTTGGAGAGCACCTAATTCCATGAGCTAGTAGAAATAGCAGGGTACCCAAAGGCAATGAGGGCTGATAACCCCTTTTTCCTAGTCATGCTGGGTGGTGATTATGGATCTTGAAGCCCAAAACATCAGGAGTACTGAATGTATCCACCTTGTTGTCCTTTGCAAACAAGTTTGTGTTCAACTCCATTCGCAAAGGTGGCAGGCAGTTTTGGTCTAGGCCATGTGGGGATGAGCAAAGGGCAGCCCTCCAGATGTTATTCAACTGCAATTTAATCAATTTAATCAGCATAGACAAGAGTGAAGAAGGGTTAAAACTGCAGCCAGAAAACACCTGGAGGGCTGCTCTTTGCCCAGCCCTGTTGTATGTTCTTGTTAGGCTGTGTATAAACTCCAGATAGGAATTAACACCGCCAGCCCCGCAATTCTGTTTGCTTGTTTGTTTGTTTTAAAAGCATTAAATGAGAAGAGTTTTAACATGAAACTTTGGAGTAGTGCATCATGGCAACAGTCTTGCCCTTAGCAGAAACCTCTTCTGTTTACTAGCAGGTAGCAGCCCCTGTTCCTTTGACTGGTTTAAGTGGTTTCTTGTATGGCTGCCAGACGTTTAAAAACCAAGAGTGTCTCTGAAGAATAATGGGCCAGAGGGCCTATTAAAAAAACCTGAAGATGTTGCTTCCACCCAAACCAAATTGTCAAAACAAGCAATTAAATCACCATCGGTTGCCCAGAAGTGTAAATTGCTATCATTTATTCATTTATATATTGGGAGAGAGGGTAGAGGGACTGGTGGAGGAGAATTAAAATATTTAGTTTTTGAATAACCATTTCCATTTGGGTTGGGATGAGTTTGTGGGGCTTTGGAGATGTAACTTGAAAACCTCCAGCCATGAGCCCTATTGAGACATTACATTTTGAGAAAATGTGTGCCATTGAATGGAGTGTTCTGGTAACACCCACTCCATCATCACTTCTGTCAATGTCTACGTAGAGGGTGAAGAATCTGAGGAGGGAAGCTTTGCTGTCCATATCGGTTTACCATATAATTCTGGTCCCTGTAAAATCTAGGTTGCAGAGAAGATGGAACCCAAAAGCATTTACCAAAGTTGAGGGGGTGCCACAGAATCTCGAAATGATGAAATATATTATTATTATTATTATTATTTCATTTCATTTCACTATTTTGGACTGCCACTGCCAAGATGCATATAGAATTTTTACTCTGAGGAATTCTGGCCTTCATTGTCTTAAACAATGAACTTCTCCCTCTTTTCCTTGGAAGCAAATGGATAAGACACAGAGCTGGCAAGGGAGCCAGGCGAAGTCTGAAAGGTCAGCTTGAGTGAAACCTCACAGAATCCAGAGTCCACTCACAGACCTTCTAGACCACACAAAACTGTTGTCTCACAATCACCAGACACAATTTTGCTGAGCCAGTGGATAAAATTTGGCTGTCACTCCTATGTATGCCACCCTTTCTCTGTCAGCTAGAATGAATTTCACTGCTTTATGCATTTGTCCTGTATCATCCGTCATTGCTGAATGACGCAACTGAAAGAAATTCTTTTTGGAGGGGACAAACCAGGGGTTAGCATTAAAAATCTCTTTAGATATAATATGCTGATTCTGAATAAAATGCAAATTGTATTAGCAGGAAGATGGATAAGCATTCCCAAAATTGCAGCAGTCTTAGGTGGGCTAATGTTAACCCTTTCCTGTTACAGTCCCTGCCTACAATGGATACCAATATAGATTGCCTCCCAAACTGGTACACCACATAATTCCTTTCTCTAGCCAGAGTTTGGTGGTGGTGGTGGTGGCAGTAGCAGTAATAACACCAGTATAGACACTGGACCATTCCACAAGGTTCAGGTTCCAACTGGGCCCCTTCCCTCAGGTCAAGAGCCACATTTGAACTTCTTCCTTAAGCCCTGCTGGTCCTGCACTTACCACAGATGCTGTGAAAACTCTTTGAAAACTACAGTGGACCCTTGAATAACAAACAGCTTGTATAACATAAAATTTGTACAACATAAAAAATTCTGGAGATAGGGGAAATTTGCTTAACATAATCATCTATGGGGAAAATCCGTATAACATAAAAATGGGATCACTCCAATTTCAATGCATTCCTATGGGAATTTGTATAAAGGAAAATTTGCTTAACATAATTTCATTTGGAACAAATTAATTCCTTTATACAAGGTACCACTGTATAGAGGCTTCCAATGGTGGTGGAAAGTGCCAGGGAGTTCCCTTGCACCAAAGATCCCCTTCTTTGCAATGCCTTCTACTCTTCCATCATAAGAAGGAAAGAGGACTAATCATTCTATGATTGTGGCCAAATTTGTTGGTGCACATCTGGTGGTAGCAATAACTACAACAATAGCCAGTGACAGAGGAAAAGGAAGGTTTGGATCCTAGAAATAAAGTTCCCTGCCACTCTGTCCTGGCCCCTTAAATTCCCAAGTTCTCAGTATCCCTTGAGATCAAAAACACTGGGTCCCAACAGAAGGGATGAAGAATAAGTTCTACTTGGATTCCTTTATCATTTTCATTCTTCTGTAAAACATCAAATGTACTCAAGGCACTAAATAGAGAAGCAAACAGTGTCTTTCTTCTATTGATGCCTTTTCTCCTTCTGCCCCTTTTCCCATTGATGCGGCAGCGTTATGGCTATTTCATCAGAACCAGTTCCCATGCCATTGCTTTCCCTGGCTATTCACTGGAACTAAAACGATGAGGCTAGTTGCCAGGGTCCTTATCTGTGGTGTTTATTTAGCAATAGAGAAAAAGAAGCCATCAGGCATTTGGTTTATAGGCCCACAAAAAAAAGCACTTGCATGTCTGCACGTCTGCATGAATCTGTTGCAGGCCTTGCTCAAGCAAAGTAGCTTCAAAACAAGTGTGTCCCACATGGAGAAGTTCAGTACCCATCAAAGGTGTAGTCCAGTGTTGGCGAACCTATGGCATGGGTGCCAAAGGTGGCACTCAGAGTCCTTTCTGTGGGCACCTGACATCTCCCCTTCACAGCCACCTATATTCAGGTTTTGTTCTGGCTCAGATGGGGTTTGGTGTGGGGTTCAGTATGGGAGGCAAGGTGCTTTTAAGAATTGTAAAGCAATGCATTTTGGGTGTTGTAGTTTTATAACACGTGGTCTCCTTTTCACCTCCTCATTGCTTAGCAAACTAGTGGAAAAGGGAGTGTTTGTTTGTGCCTTTAGAAAGAGCCATGTGGTTTGCCAACAGGCCAGGAAAATCACTTCGTTCTTACAAAGTGAGACTAGGAGATTGCAAGCAAATTTCTGATGTGTCTACCGTGCCGGATGTGAGTAGAATTCTAGAATAAACAATCTATCTTTTATTACCTGGTCTCCAATGTAAACTGTATTGCCAAAGCCAGCTTGCCGGCTCAAGCAAGAACAGGTTTAATTGCTGTTTTGGCACTTTGTGAAAAAATTAGCGGGTTCTGAATTGCATTTTGGGCACTCAGTCTCTAAAAGGTTCGCCATCACTGGTCTACTCCATACAGACGTGGTCTCCTGAGTCCTCATGTTAATGTAGTTGTGGTGGTGGCAGTTGTGTAAAGTCTCAAAAGCAGGTGATACTTGACACCTGACAGGTTGTGGCTAAATGAATAATTTGGTGCCTGATTGTTGGGATGGACCCTTGATGGGCTCTTACGGGCACTGCCAGAGGTGTAGGCACGCACAGGGATGCTTTTGAGGGCTGTTGTTCAGTTGTGCAAGTTGGAATGGGGCTCTTCATCCCAAAGGCAGGAGTGAATTGCTTGGATAGCTTTTGCAGTGGGAGGGGGTAGACTGTGAATGGGGAAACTAACGAAGGTGAAGCTACAGTATATTTCTGCCAGAACGTTATCTTGAGAGGAGGGTGCCTGTGAGAAATTTGTTAAACACAGTCAGTGGTAGAGGGGTTTTTATTTTCATATCTCTTATTTGTGCTCAAGGGTTGTACATCTTGCATAAGAATAATACATATCTACACCGTGCAAACATAAGCAGTATAATATTCAATGAACAGGTGCCTCGACTGAGTAACTGTAGGAAGGCTGGTTTACATACTGAATTTTTCTTAGGCATGCATCTTGATTTTTTTTTTATGTGTCAAAGAGTAATGTGTGAAAATTGCGGTGATGTAAAACACAAATGTGATGAAACTGCTCTGTCCTTGGCCTTCTGAAACATGGCAGGGGAGCTGTCCTGTCAAGATGGCAAGGTTCCTTGGGCAGTGCCGAGGCTTAATAGGAGAACTGTGCAAGAATTACGGCTAAAAAAAAGCAGGTCTTGCCCCCTGTGAGCACCTTCTCCCCTGATCTCTTCCAAGGCGGGAATTACCATGGGAAATAATTGTCTGAGTGCCGTCCTGAGCATGGATTGTGGATTGTGCCGTGAAGGCTAGTTCCACGGCCACCATGGGCCGCAGTTCATTCTTGGGTACTTATGTCATGTTGACTCATTTTCTTACTGCATCCTGTGGGGTGGGTCTCGGTTTACAAAGACAACCATTCGGGTTCTACTTGCTTTTGACACCCAACTTCAGAAGTTTTCCCGGTTTCTGTTCTAGGGGAGTAGGGGAGAGATGAAGAGAGAGAGAGAGAATGAGAGAGAGAGAGAGAGAGAGAGAGAGAGAGAGAGAGAGAGAGAGACTTAGGTACCTTGGCCATAATGGGAATGAAGCATGCTTGTGTGTGTTTTCATACGCCGTTGCTTTTGCGTTCATTGCTAAGATCGTTTCCATTTCCTTTCACTCACCTCCCCGCCCAACGCAACTCGGAGGAATTCAGCCACATCATTTTTCACCCACATCCTGATGGAAGAAACACAGACTGGTCTAATGATGATGATGGTGCATGATGTTCATGAAGGAGACATTCTTTGGGAGTGTGTTTGTGACCGTGACATTTAAAGAAAACTGGAGGAGGCCATTGAAAACACTGCATCCACCGCATTTGCATTGCATCCTCTGATTGGATTCATTCCATTTTGAAATTTTCATTTCCTCAGTTGCTGTAGTTTGAAGGCATCATAAAAGATGTCAGCTTAGAGATGGTTCTTGGTGGGGGAGTGATCATCTTGATAGGCCAGCCTTTTCAATGTTTTGTCCCCTGTGCTAACAGAAAGAGTGGTCTCTTTGCAGATTTTCCACATTCAGACTAAATTACCTGTTTCGAAATACCCTGTCCTGTTCTCCCCTCATCTCCTCATACACTTTTGATCTCATACTCTGCTACTTTATTTCCTCATTCGTTTAAGCGGCTGTGCCTTTCATTAACATCTGCAGGGTGGCGGGTGGCGGGCTTCTATGAATATTCTGTTTCATTTCACAGGTGTCCTTTTTCATAGCTGGCTCTGGAAATATGACCTTTATTCATTTGTTTGTTTTATTTGTTTCGTGAAGTGAAGGAGTACAGTTCTTGTTGTTGTTGTTGTTGTTGTTGTTGTTTAAAAGCCAGGGAGGGGATGGGCAAAGCTGTGTTGCTGGCAGGGGTTGTGAACTGGGCCATTTGCCATTATAAAACCAGCAAAAATAAAAAAGGGGGGAGGGACAGACAGAAACACGCATACAGACTGAGTGCCTTCCAATTTAAATGTTCTCATTTTCTCTCTGCCAAAACATTTGATATATATTATATAAAGGAAATTATTTTTGTGTTCTATTCTATCTCTGTATATGGTGTTCTTTTGCTTTGTAGTAACACAGGTTGGTGCGTCCCAGGCACATAACATGTGTCCGGACCCTGGGATTCCAGATCAAGGCAAGACGATAGGCAGTGATTTCAGGTAAGAATGAAGGTTTTCACTTCTTCTCCACCCCAACCCTTCTCTGTTTCTCAAACTACCCCGAGACCAAAGGACCGACCTTGGTCATATCTTTATCTCTCTCCCCACCTCCCTCCATTTTGTTAGAAAATCATTTTCTGAAGTGACTAATGAAAGTCTTTCTGCACATTGCACAGCATTCCTTCTTAGTGTTCATTGTCACAAGGCTGACATGAGCTGAGATGGCTTTATAAGCCGTTAGTTACACAGATTCATTTGATAAGATATCCTTACTTATCCTAAAATTCTGGCATGAATCCAGATCAAATTTAACCCAAAAGGTTGGCCAATGGGTGCTCCATTCAAGCTCTATTTTTTGTACCTCTGTGATTCATCACCATCTCTGTAAAGAATTCACAACAAAACCAGAAGGACAGGCAGGATTGCCTGATGTAGACTTTTGAAATCCACATGTAGTTCTTCTAGTGCAGTGGTGGCCAAACTTCGGCCCTCCAGATGTTTTGGACCACAAGTCCCAGAATTCCAAGCCTGTATTCTCAATGACAAAGGACTGTGGGAGTTGTGGTCCAAAACATCTGGAGGGCCGAAGTTTGGCCACCACTGTTCTAATGGTCTTGCATCCTAAGCAGGCCTGAATTTGCCTGACCGCAGCTGTTGCTTTCAGAAAACTGAACAGGCAACAATAAAAAAAAATTCTTTGCAAATGTCAGTTGCGGTATGATTGCATTTTCATTCCATATTAACCCCCCCCCCAGATGAAATGAGGAACATTCTAAACAATGTTTCTCAAGGCAGTAAGGAAGGGAGCAAAACACATATTTATACATGCTAGCCTATTGTCATTATTCACTTGATGTGAAAAGTTTGTGCTAGGCATGCCTATAAAGAGTACACCTTCCTCGTGAATTCTTAGGATGGCTGCAGCTGGACATGCAACATCTGCCTAGAGGGCCTCCCACTTTACAATTAGATTTTCTTTTTTTTTCTAGCCGTATTCAGGAATTACAAAACCAGATGGTCTTATCCCACTTTTCATGCAATGTCCCACCACTACTCTCTCGGTCTTTGCTTTATTTGCACCATCACCACCACCAACTCTTGCATGTAGACCTACTCATGAGTGACAACATAGATCTTATGTAATCCTTGTATGCAGAGACTGTGTAAGAGGAGAGACTACTCCTTTTTCCGATTCAGCAGGAATTTCATGAAGAAAACGGCCATGGGAGGGCAGGACCGTGTGCTTTTCCTCTACATGCGTTGAAACCACTGGTTCCTGCATTGCCCAAATTATTTTCCACCTTCCCTCCCTTCCTGTCCATTCAACTTTGTTTAGAGCCGTCCTTCTGAAAGCTATAGAAGCTGTCCCTTTCAGTGTGAGATGTCTGCAAAGGGTTGATGGGACATTTGGACCCAAGTATCTTAGCCTTGATCTCTGGCTGTTGCGTAGGCGTAGCAAGCAGCACTGTTGTGTGTTTGAACTGAACAGTCACAGATCACAGAAGATAATTAGAGCTCATATTTTGCTTTAGTACCCTGGTTCCCAACCTAGGTGCTCTTTGACTAAAACTCCCAGAAGCCTTCCCCACTAGATGTGCTAGTCAATATTTCTAGGAATTGTAGTCCAAGAGCATTTGGAGTTCCAAGGTTGGGAAGTACAGCCTTATATATGTAAAATCCGTGCATCCATGCCTCTGTCTGTGCCCCCACCCACCCACACCAGCTGCTCAGAAACCAAGTGGCAAGCCAGCGTGTGTTTACAAACCCTGCATCTTTACCACCTACACAGCCATGGGAGGTTGCTTCCCATCATGACTTGACTTTTGCATGAAGGAAGCAGATCAGCTGTTTCATGTTGGATAAATGAGTGGGAGCAAAGTTTGAGGAGACTGTAGATCAATATTTAATCTTTCTTTTCTGTCAACTGCTGGCTTGCTAGAAAGGTATTTCCATTTTCATTCCCAATCCGTCTACTCAATCTGGGCTGGAACCAAAGAAATAACGATGTCCAAGTGGAGCAGAGAAATAACAGATATCATTTGCCAGAATCTGTAGGAATAATTCTGCATAGACACATATTGGGTTCAACAAAGCCAGGCCTCATGCAAAAGCTTTCCTCTGCAAGCATGAGTCCCAGGCTCTTTTATTAGTTGCAAAGGCAGGGCATCAGAGGTGGAGCAAGGGTCTACGTGTCAGGATGGTGTAGGTTGATGAATTCCTGGGAAGGGCTTATCTGACGTAGTCTTGATGAATGACTACCAGACAGCTTGTTATTTTCTACGTACCATCTCATGGCTTGCTGGATAATGTGTGGGGGGGGAGAGATAAGACAGAACCTGGTTTCCTGTGCATGAGGTCCCATGGAATCCGTTGTCCCTTCAACCAAGGTTTTTCTGCACAGATGGAGGTTCAGTACTTCCCAAAAGGCCTTGCCCAGGAAGCCGGCTGGGGTGCAGTCTCTGCCCAAAGTAGATATCTCTATAAGAATAAAAAGACATTAACAGACCCAGTTCTTCTGCTATATGGAACATACCAAACTCCTTGATATGGAAGCAGACTGTTGGTCCGCCTTGCTGCATAGTTCCCCAGGAAACCTTAAGGAGCTGTCCTCCCAATCCTTCCCAGAGCTTGGTTTTATAATCCCGCAGGCAGGATGGCCATGCTATCTGAGCACATGGCAGTTGGGAATTGTAATCCAAAGCAGCAGCATGGACAAGCTCTGAATCTGCCTCTGTATAAACTTCTCTTACCACTGATTCAGAAAACAAGGACTAAGGTATGGTGGGCTAATTGTTGGGCACAAATCGCCACTTTGTCGGTTCGTGCTGGTTTGAATGATGGCCAAACAGGTGTTCTGTGGTTTGGCAGCCTGCCCCTCTGGCAGACACCCACTCAGAGGCAGTGCCTGGAAGCGGCAGGGCAGGGAGGCCCGAGCACTGATTCCAAGTGGGCACCTGCCAGAGGGGGCGGGGCTTGCAACCCCAAAACACCTGTTTGTCTGTTGTCCACACCAGCACTTCCTGCCTGTCTCTTCTTGCAAAGCAATTATATGAGTTCCGCTTTGGAAGATGGGCGGGGTAAAAATCCAATAAATAAATAAATAAATAAATAAATAAATAAATAAATAAATAAATAAATAAATAAATAAATAAAT
>JAHTLZ010000008.1:18352152-18388579 GCA_023846285.1 Phrynocephalus versicolor | reverse complement strand
AATAAATAAATAAATAAATAAATAAATAAATAAATAAATAAATAAATGATTCCTAAAAGACTTTGCACCAGTATTTTTGGCAGGCTAAATAACACAGATATTTAGGACTGGAGAAAAAACACACCCAAAAATTTGCAGGTACTTTTTAATTTGTCTCTAAATTCTCATGAGATTCATAATGCAATCCTTTTTGAGTGCACTCCAAAGTAAATTAAATTGAATTCAATGGGGGGTAGCCTCCAGGTAAGTGCATGTTGGATTGCAATGTAAAATGTAAATGGATGTATGAATGGGAAAACCTGAGACATGAAGAATGGAGTACGCCCACAACAATTTTACTCATGTCAATGGACCGCCTACAGGTGTTGGGATGTCTGGATAGCCACCAGACAGCTGTAGGCGGTCCACTGACATGAGCAAAACTGTTGTGGGCAGTTGTCTTTGAATAGGCAGCTTGTCTTATTCACAGACTCTGTGTTTCTAGATGAGCATCAATGTTGTATGCTTTTGATTGAAATTGATTCCGCACCCCCACCCCCGATTGGATCCTTATTAGTCATTTGGGCACTTTTAGCTTTTGCACCGGCTTCCTCTTAGGCACAGCAGAGTTCGACAGTTGCTCAGTAGCCTCTACAGTGCATTGAGGGACACAGGGCCATGGAAAGAGTAGTGGTGAATGCTGGAATGCTGGTGCCTGTAGCCCACCCTCTTCCCTTGTGGAATATCAAGAAACAAGGAGGGTTAGATTGATCAGTGCCAATAAATGAGTCCTAGCCATTTTTGTTCTCCTAGGAGCAAGGCTTTTTGTAAATTCAGTGACTCTCAATTGCCTACCCAAGACCAAACCACTACAATATATAAATTGCATAACAACAGGGATAGTTTCTACCAACTGAGAAAAGCCACTTCTATTTCAGCTGCTGTGAGAACTGCATCCACACTCAAAGAAGTCGGGAGGGACAAATGAGACCCCAACCCCCAATAATCAGAAAATCCCTGAGCTTTGACCCCTCAGCTTCACTACACCACTTCTACAATCAGTGGCCAACCCATCATGCAAGTGATCTCAGTAGAAATCAGAGCCCATGAATCTGAGTTCTACCTTCCTGGCATGGATACAGACCCCCAGGCTGAAAATGGCATCATTTCTATCTTCCAGGTTAGGCTCGAGTGTCCAGTTCACCTGCAACGAAGGCTATGATTTGCAAGGCTCCAAAAGCGTCACCTGCAAGAAGCTGAGTGGGATGATTGCTGCCTGGAGTGACCAGAGGCCAGTGTGTCGAGGTGAGGCCTTGGATCCTAGCGGTGTCAAATCATCCGAGTTCTGCAGGAAATTGGTTTCAATTTCCACCTTCTAGGGGAGTCCTTATATGAGCAAGGAAAGCCAGGGCGGGAAAAATTATCTTTCTGTGAAGTGTCAGAAACACACCGTAGAGGGGGGTAACTTGTCAAGAGAGCATCCGATAACCTCCTTGCTGAAAGCCTTGGCTCACCATTGATTCTCCAATATGCATAACCTATCAACAGGCTGAAGCAGACATAACTGTACAGTGAACTCAAGTTTCTCAAACAGGTTAACTGCTGTATGGTGGATCTTTTCTTCCTCAAATCCTATACAGTATGTTCTTTTTGGCTGGGCGAGTACAGGCAAAGTATGTTTTTTGAACATTTCTATATGTTGTTGCCCTCCTGGATGCTTTTTTCCCCTGAGTGACTGGGTGAAATTTTTAGTGGCCTTCAGGATCCAGTGACCGAAGACGTGTGGTTTCCTAAGTGGGCTGTTCTTTGTCAAAACTAGAAGAAAAGCCAGGGTTATTGGCATTATGAGTTGCACGGGGAAGATATTCAGTGGGTGAGGATGACCATTAGGACATCCTTTCAGTTTCAACTTCACTTTCTGTTCTGGGTTGCCATGAATTTGTTTCTTAATTTTCAGTGGTCAAATCCGACCTCCCAACTTCTCCTTCTTACCAAGAGGTTGGATGAGCTAGAAGAAAGAGCAACTTGCATAGCATCATCAAGGACGTTTTATGGCAAAGTGGAGACTAGAACCTGCATCTCACAAGTCTTAGTCCAGCATCCTAACCACTGTGCCACATTTCTGCCCTGCTGGCACTGTCCTAATTAGGCCACTTGAACGGACCTCGTGGAATATTACTGTGCTTAAAAGGGGTCCTTGTCAGGCCTGTACAGTCTTGCTCAATACTTCTCACTGGGAGAGAAGTAGCTTAGAAGTGAAACAAACAAACAAATGCAGGCAGAAAACACTGTGTCCCAATCGAAAAACACAAGCTCTTTCTCCTTGTTTGTAAAACAGAAACGGTTCTCTGAGAAAGTAAGAGTTTGTTTGTGCTCGAAGGATTTGGAGAGCCAGGAGACAAGCACTGGATCTTGAATATTCTGGGCTCTCCTTTCCCAGCCCAGAAGCTACGCCTCCCAAGAATCTCCCAGTGGCTTTATTGACTGGGGATCCTGGGATTTATAGTTCCCAAGTGTCATTTTTCAAAGCTCTGTGCCTTCTACTGCCTTTTGTCCCAATGATCCTGAAACCCAAAGGGACACGCAACAGGCTCCTGAATTTCTCCTTATTTTTTTAAAGGACCCCATAATTTTTTTTCTGACTCCCTTATTCTTAAGGTTTTAGCATTGGGAATTAGGCTGGCATTATGTTAAAAAATATATCATATAGGGGGAACTTTTATTTATTTATTTATTTATTTACCGACCTACCGACCTACCTACCTATGTGGGCCTGTTCCGGGCTCTGCCGCACAGGAAGGACACAGCTGGCACTTTCCTCCTCTTCTTTCCCTCCCTGTTCTTGTTAGTGCGGACTCTTATGACCTCATGAGACATCTTGAGGAGGAACTGTAAGGATCTGAACAGACTGAGCACACTGTGCTCTCTGAACAAGCAAGTTTCTTGAGAAATGAGATCAGACTGGGCCATATGCTAAACCCCTGGCCCTATAGAAACACCCAGGCTGAGCATGCAAGAGGGCTCCATGTCTAGGGCTGTGAAAACAACACCCCCAAACATTTACTGAAAAGACCACAAGAAGAGCGGAGGTATCCACTACACGTGCTCCTTTGTGGCTGCTTGTTTGGTGCCAGACCGAGGAACTCCCTGACACAACATGGAATAACATGGAATAATGATCTCCTGTTTAGATATCTCAAAGACGAATCAGACAGATTCATGGAGAATGAGATGGTTAGTAACTAACATGGCCATGCAGCTGTGAACTCTCCTGTTGCTCAAATATAGGCATTGCAAGCAGAAGATCTTTGGTACAATCCTGCATATTACCCTGAGATGGGAAAGGACCCCACAAGAGAGCCAAGAGAATCAGGGACCGTATTCAGGCTTTAGAAACGCTGACGTTGTGAAGACACTTAATGCTTGTTCATCATGTCACATTCTTCGCCATTTCGGCTCTGGATCTGATGAACAGAAAGGCTCTCCTCACATGAAGACTCTTCAAGCCAACCTGTACCTGGATGTTCTCATGGTTCAGGCTCAAGCATAGAGCCTGCATGTGCACAGAACATTTCCAATCTGGCAATGTGAGGAATAGGATGACAGAGAGGGTGGGCCTAAGACACTGGTGGCGAGCCTTTGGCACTCCAGATGTTTTGGACCACAACTCCCAGAATTCCAAGCCTGTATTGCCAATGACAAAGGACTGTAGGAGTTGTGGTCCAAAACATCTGGAGTGCCAAAGGTTTGCCACCACTGGCCTAAGAGCACTCCATTGTGAGCGTGTTGGTGCCATTATGTGTAGCACCCAAAGACGGCTACAGGTGTCAGTGCTACATGGAGCTCTGCAGACACCTGTGATCTGACTCCCTATAAGAAGACCGCCCATGTACCTCCTCATGCTGAAAAAGACCTCGAACGCCATTCATGATATGTTTCCTCTCAAACCAGTCTTTGGTGGATCTGAAGGCTAATCCAGAGCAGACTTTGATTCTGCCATTGGAGCTGACGGATTTCCCGCGGAGCCCTAGAGAGAGAGTTCTCCTTCTCTCTGAATGTGTCCCTCTTATTTTTCTTCTTCTCTGTTCTGTTTTATTCAAAATATTCCTGAGAAGGACTCTTGCCTCCCCTGTCCTTGAATCGTTGGAAGAATCAGGCTCAATGAGACTGATTTCTATTGAACATTGACTGTGTTGGCAGCAGATGAGGTCTACAGGCTGAGTGTGGGTGAAGGAACATTCAACCCTACCTTGCTTGATGAGGGAAGACTATACAGATCGAACTGAGTTGCTGAGAATCTGCTTCTCAGCCAGTACTCTGTATCCGCTTATTCATTTCTCTCCGCTGCCTTCTCTCTTATTTTGATGGAAATGTATTCCCTCCTTCTTGAGATCTCTACACATGCACACAATCAATCCCAAACCTCTTTCTTATTCCTACCAAGGCGGGTCTCATGGCACAATCTGGTACATTCCTCTCAGCCCTTTAGCATCCCATTTTCATTTAATATTAATTTCATGCATGATATATAAGAAAAAGAAATGCTAGTACATTTCTAAGCCCTTGGCTATGAAGCTGTAGATTACTGATGAACAATTCCTCTAGGATTCAACCAAAACACATTGGACTGTAGTCTCAATTTGGCTTTTGTTTTAAATCACATCATAATTTTAATATATAGAAAACATTTTATTTCAATGCAGAAGATTTACCTGACAGTCCCATACATTTCCGCTTAAAGAAAGCCACGTTTATTTCAATAGGTCTTACTCCCTGGTAACTGTAGAGAAAACTGAAATCTTCTTAACTTGGTTCATAAAGGGAGCAGGAAGGAAAAGAAGGTCCATAAGATACTTCCTGACCCTGAATAGTTGATTGATTTGACTGAGTGAAGAGCTTGTTCTGGGTTTCATGGCTAAGTATTTATTGAATTGATCACACTGCACAAGCATGGCATTTTTAGACATCTTTGTCCTCCTGTTCTTTTGCCAATATGGTTACTTTGCATGATGGCATGGAAGATGTGTCCCTCCAGATGTTCTTCGCCTACTGCTCCTCTTCCCATTGGAACGGCAAAAAGATCAGAAAAGCTGTGCCCCCTTTGCTCTTTTTCCACATGGATCTGCAAGTGTCAGCAGATCCTTCCTTAGATTAATCCAAGCCTGAACTGCCTAGATGCCCTAAGCACAACTGATCTCGTCTGATTTCGGAAGCTAAGCAGGGTCAGCCCTGGTTAGTACTTGGATGGGAGACCACCAGGGAATACCAGGTGCTTTAGATGCCTGGAGTAGGAACTGGCAAGCCACTCCAGTATTCCTGCCAAGAAAACTCCATGGACATGGGGTCATGAAGAGTCGGTTATGACTGTAACAACACAACACCACACACACACACACACACACACACACACACACACACACACACACACACACACACACACACCATTGGTGGCCCAGAAACATGAACCCAGCCCAGCAGCCTTGCATTAAAGTCTGCCATGTGATTAACTACCCTTTTATTCCTGATTGGTTTACCTACAGTAATCTCAGAAAAGAAGCAAATATTGCAGGAATGTGCTGACCCTCAATGAGTATCCATACATGGCTAAAAGATACACTTAGTTTGGTTGGCAGTCCATTGTACATCCAATAGAAGAGGAGTAAGAAATATATTTGGTTTTTCATCCTCTTGTTCAACTTCACATTTCTGAAGACAAAATTGAAGTGGGATGTGGTTGGACCCTGCATTTCTGACTCTTGCAAGTTTGTGCTGTAGGTTGCAAGAAAAAAAATCATTCTGCATTGTAGCTCCTTTTGTTATGGAGTTAGAGGTGGAAATTGAAGAACAATGGTGAATAACTGCACGCATGGCATTTAATCAGTGGTGAAGAAGTGCATGCATTTAAAATATACAAGCATGGCATACTTTGGAATCTGGAGTAAAAAGACTCAGGGGAAATGGGCCAACAATTTTTTTTATAGAGCAGTCATGCGCCCCAAATGGCATAACTTGGATTACACATAAAAAAGGTATTATGAAAAACATGCCCACTGATATGTAGAAACATTTGCATATTTTGATGTTGATGTGCAAGCCAATTGGGAAAAATTAACCATGGTGTATGACTAAATTGAACTTGATATGCTATTCAATCCATACTTTGCCTGCCCTCCGGTGCATTGGGTTTGTGTTCCCAAGACTTGATTGACAGGTAGAAAACATTTTTCCAGGGAATTTTGTTCCTGTACCTTCCTTAATGAATAAAAGGACCAGGAGGGACTAGGCCTGGTCCATGCAAAGAATTACCTCCACACATGCTCCTTCCTTTTTCTTCTTTTCCCCCCAACCCCACAGCTAGGATGTGTGATACATACCTCCGAGGCCCCAGCGGTGTTATCACGTCACCCAACTATCCTGTCCAGTACGATAACAATGCCTACTGCGTGTGGGTGATAACAGCAGTCAACCCAGCCAAGGTAGGTCCTATTGGCGCAATGTCAGGAGATTTAATGTATTCTCTTGGGGGGGGGGGGATTGTTCATTTGTGGGTCATTGTTCCAGATCATGGGAGGAGGACGGACAGCATAGAAGGCGACAGCAATGCACATTCTGTGACTAAAATATCACTAGAGGGTTAATGATGGGGTCAGTCTACAGAATGCAATCAAGCAAAAAGTTTTACTGTGGTGCAGAGACAATGGTGAGTCATAAACACAGCCAGCAACTGATAGGAAAGAGGCGGGAAGCAACACAGACGGACAGAGTGTGAAGAACTGTACTTACCAAGTAAGACAAGATTAGGATTTTGTGTTTAGCCTATCTGCTTTAGTGTTTAGCCTGGAAGTATTTATAGAAATTGCTGACAAATCAGAGAGAAGGTTCAGAAGCAGCTTATCAGAACAGGAGGGTGGAAAGATACTAGAGTGTCTCAGAAAGCATTAAAGTAGGATGGTTAATGTGGAGTCTTGCCAATATTTTTTTCAACGGTGGCATTTAACCTTTCCTTGTCACTGACTAATGGGAGGTTTCTTCAGACCCATTTGGGGGGCTGTTCCTTTGGGTTGGGATTACATCCACATTTGTCCCAGAGGTACACTGGCTAGACAAAACATTCTGAGGGATTTGAAATGACTCATGCTAAAACACACAGTGGAAAACCGTGTTGCCTTCTTTGTAGTTCTTCATCACTTTCTACATAAGGTATGAGTACCAAATGCTTTTTCTCTGAAGTTGGCTACTGCTGGCTACATGTCTTTTTGCCCTTGCTACCCCTCTCCCCATCATTCTGGACTACAAAAGGTCATCTCCAGTCCGCAGCCTTCATCCAACATTCACCCTGGATGCCCTCACCAACAGCTATCAGCTTTCTGGGAATATTGCCTTTGAGTTGCACAGAAGTAACATTATGATTCTTGATTCATCGGGCTGAAAAATAAAAAAAAAATCAGTGAATCAGTGCATCTCCCGTGATGAATTGATGAACCAACAAATGCTCTAAAAGGAACCCCCTAACACCTAGAGGCCCCAGTTTATGAAGGGATGCTTCTCTACCTCTCACCTACAAGACCTGCAAGTTTGGTGAAGATTGGGTTTCAGACATCCATGCTATGTACCGCCAAAGAGGACCCCACAGGAGAGTGCGCCCAGGAACCTACAGGTGATACATACACCAAAGAGAGGCTTCACCCCTCTACAAGCTCTCAAAGTGTGGTAAAGATTGGATTTCAGATTCCTGAGTTCTACACCCACAATGTGGGGTCCCATAGGAAAATGTTCTTTAGAAACTTGGTTGGGGAAACCCAATCTTCACCAAAGTTTGTGGGATTGTAGAAGAAACTTGGTTGGGGAGACCCAATCTTCACCAAAGTTTGTGGGATTGTAGATTAGTGTCAAAGGAAGCTTCTTTGCAGGTCTGAAGAATATAGGTTCCTACTTCCTAGAAATAAGTTTTTTTTTTTGGGGGGGGGAGGCATTTGGGGGTGCATAACTCAGGCATCAAAATCCAATCTTCATCTTGGAGGGACTGTAGGGGAGAGTTGGGGGACACTTCCCTCCACCATTGGTGCCTTTAGGTGTTGTGGAACCATTTTATAGTTCAAGAAATTGACAAATCAAATATCACTAAAAATCATCAAATTGTATTCATCAGGGGACTTTATTTATGATGAATATGAATCTATGCATTATGATGAACTGGCCAAGTTCATCAGAAAACGTGGTTCAATTCATCCCCATCTCTTTGTACTTCTGGAATTTTTCACTTACAGCTATAAAAGATCGACTGTTTATTCTTCAGGGAAATCCACTTTACAGATACACCATTCTCTCTCTCTCTCTCTCTCTCTCTCTCTCTCTCTCTCTCTCTCTGTGTGTGTGTGTGTGTGTGTGTGTGTGTGTGTGTGTGTGTGTTTCAGTTAAGATGGTGCACCAGATTCAGATAAATCACAAATTCTGAACCCAATTGGCCTGATTTTGATAAATTGGCTTGTATTGAAATCTCAGCAGGATGGTCCAATTCTATTATGGGATAAAGCAAGATGAAGGTCTTAAACTGATTTTTGATCCAGAACAAAATTTGAATTGGATGCAGCACAGATCAGTTCAGTTAGAGTTGCCCTTAAAAAGAGAGAAAGATTGAGAGATTGAAAGAGAGAGAGAAACTTAGTAAACTCTGATGCTAACTGTCTGAGGTTTGACAGTTGTACTCCTCTCTGCAGAAGGCATCATGTCTGCAAATCACACAATATAGCTCTTTTGACTTCCTGGTGGATTGATTCTATAACCTTGCAGATTGACTTGATTTCAGGGCAAAAATCAGATTGAATGTGGAACCAGTTCCCCATGACTAGATTGAGATAAATTTGTTAGCCTACTGGCCAAATGTGGGAAGCACATGCTGTTCTTTTTGATGTGTATGGGGAACCTCTCTATAGTTCAAGACCAACCTAAGTTGTCCCACAATGAGAGCTGAGGAATGGTTGCACTCTCTCTGTGGTCTTGAACGAAGTGAAAAATATGTCTTTCCTTTATTATTACTCTTCAAAATCTTGCTTATATCATAAATGTAGACTAAAGGCCTTGGTAAGACCCTGAGGGGAAGAAGCACAGCTGGTGGCAGATCCCAAAGTTTAAAGAAACAACTTCCTTTTGTTATGTCAAATGCAGCATCCCTATCTACCCACACAATGCATGTTTTGCTTGTTCGTTAACCTTCTGCAGATGCAGAACTCTGGAGAACTCTGTTTCTAATGCAGACTCCAATACTGCTTGATATCTCTGAACTTCTTAGGGCTGAACTTTAAAGAAGCTATACAAGGTTCTGAATGTATTTTAGGGATAGAGTTCTGTTGCCTCCTGTAAAGTAGAGGCAAAACCTAGTGCAGAGTTGGTATAGATGGGCTGGATCTGTGCATCACATTAAGCCGTAGTTTACCTTAGCAACAATTTCTTGCTTTAGCTATGAATTCCCCTGTGGATGACAAAAGAGTGTGGTTAGTTTCTTACTTGCCCTCTATGCCAGCCAAAAAGAATTTGGCCATAGAATGTTGCTCTCTTGATAAATTCCTAGACCTCTCCTCCGTGAATGATAACTTCAGTTCAAACCTGCATTGACAGGTTTCAGATAACTGCAGCTGGCCCACTGTTTACGAAAGAGCTTGTTCCTAGTAGTAAGAGACATTGTTCCACAGCTGAAGTCTGATGTCTTCCCCATGTTTCAGTAGCTGACGATGTTCTTTGAGGTCCCTTGGGCTTCTGTTCCCAGACAGATGGAGGCAGGGAGGGAGGGGAAGAGAGAAACAAATCAATTCCTTTTAGCGTTTGACTGCTGTCACAAGAATCTGCAGAGACTGCAAAAAGTCAAAATGCATGGCTCTGTGAAGAATTGTATGTGCATAAGGGACAGTGAGGGTAGACAGAGAGGAATCAGTCATATGTAGGAAGCTCAGACTTTTCATGTGATGGATAGCACCACAAGGCAGGGATTGCAAATGCTAGGGATATATTTCATATAGATATAAATCCAGTGGTTGCCTCAACTAGAGTAGACCCACTGAACAACCAGTGGAATGATGAGTCAACATTTCATGGGCATCGGGGAGAAACATGTAAATCCTACGGATGCAGTGAGCAAAATTCTATTGGTGTACATATAAAGCCAGTGTGACCCAGATTAGACACAAGCTGCAAAGCCCCAGAGCATCCCCAGAAGAAAGGAATGGTAAACCAGTTCTAAATACTACCTATTATTATGCACATCTCTCTCTCTCTCTCTCTCTCTCTTACTCTGTGTGTGTGTGTGTGTGTGTGTGTGTGTGTGTGTGTGTGTGTGTGTGTGTGTGTGTGTGTGTGTGAGAGAGAGAGAGAGAGAGAGAGAGAGAGAGAGAGAGAGAGAAGGGATGGTAGATTTTAGATTAAATGTACAACCGAGCTAAGCACACTGTACTCTATGTCTGCCTTGGATGCCCCATTAAGATTGCTTTAAGTCAGTTACAACTCGACAGCACATAGCGACACGTATTTGGGAGTTTTGATGTAGCCCCCTGAAGTCCAGGGATAGACTTGTCTGGCCCTTACAAGTTGGTCAACTTTGCACTTCAAGACTGGGTCACGTGGCACTGGAGTAGACACTCCAGTGTTCTGAATCCTCTTAAGGTGTTGCATATGCACAGATTTCAGGGTCTCAACATAAGGGTTGGAACTGAGCCATGTATACATTATTCAACAGCCATTAATTTACCCACCCACTCACCCCCAAGGAGCCTTTCACTTCCTTCCTCAGCTGCCTTTCCCCTGCTGGAAAAAAAAAAAAACAGCCTTCAGTGCATATTCCTGACAGAGAGCCTGCAGGGACTGATTTTCCATTTCAGGGCTATTTGTCCATTTTAACAGTTCTGGTTTAACAGTTCTGGTTTTCAGACAGGGGCAGGTTTGTGGCAGGGGATAGAAAACGAGATGGATGCAAACCCTGAGCCCCTCCAGAGGTGCCCACCTAGAGGGTTGCATGGGATGGAAATATATCTGGATTTAGGACAGACAGGACATGGAACCACAAGAACCCATTATCAGAGAATCCAGCCCAGTAGTCTTGTTTATTGACTGTCTGTAGAGAACAGAGCTCACTCCAAACCTCACAAGCTGCACGTCACTGTTTATTCCAAGCTGGTATCTCTGTGTACTTTTTTTTTTAAAAAAAAGGAGCTTCATGTCACTCATTTAGCTACTGTAACTTTGCCAGGAAGTTTCTACTTTATTTAGTGACTCAATGGGATCATTTGCAATCCTAAACTAAAAGCGAAAGTAAAACTAGGGCAAGGAAAAAGGCGAGGGAGGGAGGAAGAAAGGGAATGCATAAATAATTCTTGGACTCCAGGAGCGTGTTTCTCTGCAACAAGGTTATGGTCTACAGTGTACTAAAATGTAATTAGTTATTTAATTAGGGTCAGGCTTGTTAAAATGTGGTTTACTTGAGTGGCTGCTTTAACTAATGACGTGTGTCATTTGACAACCCTTTGTTCTTTATATTAATTACACCGTTTCATAGTTACATGCTTTTTAATAATATTTTTGATACTTGGTTGAGATGAATTCCTTAGATTGTTGGGTTTTATTTTTTAAAAAAGTCCTCTGTGCAGAGGGAATAGTGAAAAGTTTTTTCCAAGATGTATGCCTGTATCCTTGTTCAGCTGGATGGGTCTCCTATACGGCAAACAAGAAATAGTATTGGGATGGTTCTTGCTGAATATAGCTGGCACAGAGCTTGCAAGTAATGTGTTTCATTTAACAAGTTGAAATCATTGTGCCGTCAAGTCAGTTCTTGCAAACTCAAGCCTCTGGCATCCTTTAGGGCAGTTGTTCCTAACTTTCCTAATGCTGCAACCTTTTAATAAAGTTCCTCCGGTTGTGGTGACCCCCTTGGCCTACTTGGAAGAGGCTACAAGCCCCCTTTGATGGGCCACTACCACAGGTGCCATAGAGAACTTCCCTCTACAGGCACCCTCAGCCAGTCGCAGCCTCTGGTGCCATTGACTGACATCCCTTCCAACCTATCAAGATGTAACTCACTCTTCCCCCTTCCTCCCCCCCTCCTCCAGACCCTTAAAAACAAGTCATGCCAGACTAATTTGATCTCTTTCTTTGATAGAATTACAGGCCTAGTGGATGAGGGGAATGCTGTGGATATTGTTTATCTGGACTTTAGTAAGGCCTTTGATAAGGTTCCCCATGGTATTCTTGCTAAGAAGTTAGTAGAAAGTGGGATAGATAGTGCTACTGTTAGGTGGATTTGTAATTGATTGACTAATCGCACCCAAAGGGTGATCATAAATGGCCTCTCTTCAGCTTGGAGAGACGTGACCAGTGGGGTGCCCCAGGGTTCTGTTCTGGGTCCAGTGCTGTTCAATATCTTTATTAATGACTTGGAGGAGGGAATAGAGAGTATGCTAATTAAATTTGCAGATTATACCAAATTGGGAGGGGCTGCAAATTCCCTAGAGGATAGAATGAAAATCCAAAAAGACCTTGACAGACTAGTGTGCTGGGCCAAAGCTAACGAAATGGATTTCAACAGAGGGAAATGTAGGGTACTACAGTTAGGTAAAAAAAATGAATTGCACAAATATAAGATGGGGGATACTTGGCTGGAGGATAGTACCTGTGAAAGGGATCTGGGAGTCTTGGTGGACCACAGATTGAACATGAGTCAGCAGCGTGATGCGGCGGCCAGGAAAGCCAATTCGATTCTTGGTTGTATCAACAGAACCATAGTGTCTAGATCAAGGGAAGTGATAGTACCACTCTATTCTGCTCTTGTCAGACCCCACCTGGAGTACTGTGTCCAGTTCTGTGTGCCTCAATTTAAAAAGGATGTTGACAACCTCAAGCGGGTGCAGAGGAGGGCTACCAGGATGGTTGAGGGTCCGGAGGAAATGTCTTATGAGGAACGGCTTAGGGAACTGGGAATGTTTAGCCTCTCTAAAAGAAGACTGAGAGGGGATATGATAGCTATGTTTAAATATTTGAAAGGATGTCATATTGAAGAGGGAACAGGTTTGTTTTCCATGGCTTCAGAGACTAGGACTCGGGGCAATGGTTTCAAACTACAGGAAAAGAGATTCCATTTGAACATTAGGAAGAACTTCATGACAGAGCTATTCGGCAGTGGAATATGCTGCCACGGAGGGTGGTTGAGTCTCCTTCTTTGGAGGTTTTTAAGCAGAGGCTGGATGGCCATCTGTCAGAAATATTGTGATGGGGGTTCCTGCATGGCAGGGGGTTGGACTAGATGGCCCTTGAGGTCTCTTCCAACTCTATGATTCTATGACCCAAGCCCTTTGTGCCTTTTTCTTCACTGGCTCATGGTGACCCCTGTGAAATGAACGTTTGACCCCCAAAGGGGTCCCGACCCCCAGGTTGAGAACCACTGCTTTAGGGAGACAGTCCATCTCATATTTGTTTTTCCTCATTTCCTTCTGCTTTTTCCCAACACTATTTTCTTTTCTAGAGAAGCATGCCTTCTCATGATACGCCAAAAGTAGTACAGAATGAGTTTCAACATTTTTGTCTTCAGAGATAGTTCGGGGTTGATTTGATCTAGAAGCCCCTTGTTAGTCTTTGTGACCATCGTTTGCAATAATTAGGAGGAAAAGACATTGATTTATTTAAGTGGCCTTGTAGCCAGATGGGCAGTATAGAAATGAAATGGATGGGTGGGCAGGTGGATGGGTGGGTGGATGGATGGATGGATAAGAAAGAAAGAAAGAAAGAAAGAAAGAAATATTTGAAGAAAAATTGAAAGTAATGCTAGTATCACATTAAAACAATAGTTTCAAGATGCTGTATTTAAAAATAAACAGTTGGATGCTTCAGTGCTTTTCCTCCTGTTTAAGGTGAACATAATGGTTGTAATGTTTGCTGCTTTCAATAAAGTGGGTTATGGCCACAGTCATACCTGCGTATTCTCCGTAGTTTCCCTTCAGCTAACTGCGCATAAAAAGATCGTGTCCTAACCGATAAGAGAAGTAAATTCTGGTCCCAGCCAACCACGCCCCTGGAACAGCAGTTTCATCGAAGTTTCGATAACCACCGCTAGGGGCTGGATTTAGAAACTTCACTCAAAAATGCTTACTTATTTGTTTCTGTAACCAAAACAGGGCACAGAAAATACGCAGTAAAATCAGTTGTTCCCCTTTTTCGACAGCTTCCCATGGAAAAATGTGAAGCAGACAGATAGAGACAGAACCAGAATAGGAAAATACGACACAGAAGAGAGGACACTAACTGTGCATTAAAAACCATGTGACCCCCCCCCCCAAAAAAAACCCACATGAAATTTATATATGCAGAGAACGCTGGTGTGACCGCTGCCTATGTTCAACTCATGACACATGGGGTGGAAAGTGTTCATATTTCCCATTTTACTTTTTTCAAGGCTCGTGTTCTCTCGGTTCTTAGTATGAAGAAAGTTATGAATGGTGATAATATTTTCAAAAGCAAACTGAACAGAAAGTCTCCTCCATCCAAATCCAGTAGATAACTGTTGTTTCCACCTTGGAGAGGAATACATTGTACAGTATATGGTTGGCATACAGTAAGTGTGGAAAAATAATAATAATGATCTTGTCAGAGAAGGGAAGCGAGTGATGGCATTTTTAATTCAGTAATAATATAAATAAACAGGCAGAGAACTGATTTTTAAGTACTGTGTCTGGATGTATGGATCTGGCTTTTGGTTTCTCTCACATTTAACCTACATATTTATCTCAAGCCCTTCCCCTCTGAAACATGAAGAAATTTACAAATGCTGATTAACTCTGATTTTAAAAATGAACTGAAGTGAAAGTCTGGTCCAGAATGCAGCTGCTTTTGGACTGTGATCCGGCCCCCAGTGGTGGCGGACCAGCCCTCTGATTGAAAACTTTGAGGACCCCTGTTCTATGCATTAAATCTGATAAGTCTATCAGATATTTTTTTTCCACGGGGCAACCCCATATTTCTATGTGCAGTGGAACCTCGTATAACAAATGGTTTTTATAACATAAAATCTGTACAACATAAAACATTCCGGAGATAGGGGAAATTTGCTTAACAGAATCGCCTGTGGGGTGAATCTGTACAACATAAAAATGGTCGCAATTATGGATTACTCTGTTTCAATGCATTCCTATGGGAATTTTGTACTGTATAAAGGAAAATTGGCTTAACAGAATTTGATTTGGAACAAATTAATTCCTTTACACAAGGTACCACTGTATACTGTCTGTTTTAAATGTGTTTTTAGAATTTTTAATATTTATTGTTTTATTGTGTTTTATTGTTTTATCTCCCTCTGGGGAGATGGGCAGTGACAGATCTAAATAAATAAATAAATAATTCAGAATTCACAGAAGGCTCATGTTGATGGATAATTTATTCTACGTTCTGCTCTGATGCTATGGGTATTTTGTTTGTTTTTTTTTTTGTTTTTTATCCCATCCATCTACCATTCCCCTTATCTTGCTTCATCTAGCACTTTTTCTGATCCCCCCCCCTTCTTGAGAGCAGTGTTTTATTTGTAGTAAATGGACAGAAGTGAATATGTCTTTCTTGTGTGTCCTAAGTCCTCATAGTCAAAGTGGTTGCTGAGAAATTTTCTGGTAGTACGCTAACACAGGTGGTTTGTTAGAGGGCTTGTGGAGAAGATTGGGGAGCCGTTATCTTGATTGCTGTAGCACTGGTCACATTTTATCCATGTGTGACCTGCAACCAAAGGAGTTGCTTTTGAGGACCCCTGGCTGTCACCTTTTCACTGTGATACTGTGAGCTGGTAAACTCAAGCAAATGGGTTGCCCCCTCTTCCCCTGTGAACTGCTTTTACACATGCACAAGTATGAACTTCCTGATAGCTCAGTGGTTTAGGCATTAGCTGCGGGGCCATTGGTTGGGAGTTCAGTTCCTCCTAAATCTTCACACATGCCATGTTGAGCGAGAGAGAACATAAAGTTGTGCTTATGATCACCCTAGTGTCCCCAAAGCCAGTGAATTTCCTGCATCTATGAGGACTTCAACCTGGATTTCTTAATCCCCTATTTTGTAATGTAAGCATTCCACTGCCTTCCACGGCGCCACTGTGGATTAAGTGTGCTTGTTTTTTGCTGCAGTCTTTCTTTGCTTCTCTCATCCTTCCTTTGTGAGGAGCGAAGGTTCTTATAAAATATTTCAGAAGAACCTCAGGGGTCCCTCCAGCATGCAGATAAGCACACCCTTTTTCATTCATTAGTCACTCATTTTCAGTCAGAGCTTGCTATGAAAGACCAGGATCACAACTCTTCAAGAAAACCAGGTCAGCCCACATGTTGACAACTGCGGTATGAGGTGGGCCACACTGACTGCAGTGTTGAGTCCCAGCTTGATGCTTTAACTATCTTGACTGTGTTGAGATAATTGATGCCAGTACAGCTGATACTGGTGGCATGCACAGCTTTTACATATTTAAGCCAATATTAATTAAAACAACTCTTAGAGCAGTCAACAGTTCTCACTTTTGTAATGCCATATAGACCTTTGCACCTTATGGCCATGGTTACTTACAAGATCTGCATGAGATAGGCCAGTGGTGGTGAACCTTTGGCACTCCAGATGTTTTGGACCACAACTCCCAGAATTCCAAGCCTGTGCTGCCAATGACAAAGGACTGTGGAAGTTGTGGTCCAAAACATCTGGAGTGCCAAGGGTTTGCTACCATTGAGATAGGCCATGCGGTGATATTACAACTCTCCAAAGGGCCACTTAGTTCCCTTCATGGGCCGGAAATATTTGGACCTGATTATCTTCTATCCCAGCTCTAATCACTTTTTAACATTAGCTCTCATGTCTGTAGCCCCATCCAAACCTTGTGCAGTTGATGTTGAGTGCGCACTTCATTCAGCCTGGGAGGAGGGAAACAAGAACTGTGAGTCTGAACAGGAAAGGTTCCCACTTGGAGAAACTCCACATGAGCAATAATAATAATAATAATAATAATAAATAGCGTTCGACTAGTGATTGGTAATAAAAATCCAGCATAGATAGCTGTGTGGTTAATAATAATAATAATAATATTTTTTAAAAAACGGTTCTAGCTTTTCTAAAGAGACATCATGAGAATGGGAAGCTTTCTTGTTCACAGTCACCAGTCATCACATAAAGAATGAGATGCCACAGGATGTAGAGCTAAGTGCTCCCTCCCTCATCACCAGATAAAAATTAGACTTGAGAATGTGTTGTTTCTTCTGCTCAATTGCTTCAGTCCCAAATTTTGCAACCATTGGGTGTAACCCATGTGTCTTTGATAGGTCATCAAGCTCAGCTTTGAAGAATTTGACTTGGAGAGAGGATATGACACACTCACCATTGGGGACGGAGGCCAGGTCGGTGACCAGAAAAGTGTGCTCTATGTGTAAGTACACTCACCATCCTAAGATCCTATGATTGTGTGAGGTTGTGGTGCCGTGAACACATCAGAGTCACATTGGGCGCTTTGGACATGAGGGCAGACAGTGTGGACCCACCTTTGGCTGTTAAATAATTGGCTGCTGCATCTTGATGTACAAAAAGGATGGAGATGTGGATGGGGTTCTCATTCTGTTGGAAAAGCGGCTCTGCAATTGTAGACCTCGGGCAGAGCTAATGGCCAAGTGCTGAATGCATTGGACCTAAGTTAGTGAGTGCAATCTACCTAGGTGCAAGTCATTGATTCTGCAGTCTCATAGGTGGCTATGTGTAACTGAAAGTTGCCTTGGTTTCTTAGATCTGTAACTGTCCCCCTGTAAATCCTGAGTAGGATATTTAAGCTGGCTCAGAAGATTCACACCAGTGAGACTGGGGGAACAGTTTTATGTCATCCCCATCCTTCTTTCTGTTACATTGTGAATGTTGTGCACGATCAAGACAATTCTGACTTATGGCAACCCTTTTCTGGACTGGGAACAGAGGACTCAGATGTCACCTACCATTCTTTTCCTCTGGGGGCATCCTCGGACTGTGCAGCATGCCCAAAGTTACCCAGGCTGGCTGTTCTCCCTGGAGGAATAGTGGAGAATTGAACTCCCAATATCTAGCTCCCAGCCAGCCTCTGTTCCATTCAACTCAGCATTTTTGTACCATTCAGTATGCTAGGCCCAGTGCTTCATTAATACAAATGATATATAGCACTCACACAGTGTTTTTAAATGGCAGCTGCAGTGAAATACGCACAGAAATGTCGCTCTTGTCTTGTTTTGCAAAGTGCAAAAAGCATCTGAGATGCTTCAGGTGGATTTTGAGAGCTTTCTTGTAGCTAATAGAACCATTATATAGGTAACCCAGGATCTGCAGTTCAGAGTCCCACTGTCTCTGAACAACCCAACAGAACTATGGATTGCCCTTTACATCACCTTGTATCTCAGAGGTATGTAATCCTGGAGAAATGGAAGGTCTGCAGGGGTATGCTAAATCCAAAATACGTGGAGGGGTAAATCCAAAACATGAAGTGCAGCCTACCAGGTCCATCAGGTTGTGAGCATGTTGCTGAAGCTGCATTAAGAGCATAATTGAGATTGTACACAGTAGAGGAAGAAAATAGAGCCATTCAGGAGTAAGGACGCTAAAAGTGAGAGGGCCTCAGCTGGCAAGGATCAGCAGGGAGCTGAGTTCCAAAACAGTACAAAATGTAGTGATTGTTCCTCTAGAGCCCCATACCCAGACAAGGACAGACATTTGCACTGGACCTTAATGGCTTCTTTCCTTGTGTACTCTCTTCTTCCTGAGAAGCTCACTTGGTACTGTCTTACTCCTAAGGAGCTTTGTATTTCCTGGCCGTCAGGTGTGTTCTTTGTTGATGGACGATGGACGACTCCTGTGGCCTCTGATGTTGGTGGCTTTTAGGGTTGATTGGTTAGACAGCTTCAGTGCAAGGGTGGTTCCAGGCCTGCTAGAGCTGGCTTGGCATTTCCAGGAATGTGAGAGATATCTGAGTATGGATAAGATTTCTTCGTCTGGTTCAAACATGAAGGGGGATCAATGATATGAATCAGAGAGTGGTGGCAAGGCTGCCTCCTTTGGCTGAAGGGAAGAAGGAGCGCTGCATACAAACTAGACCTCTCTCCTTATATCAACAAAGACCAAGGGATAAATCTCTCTACACACAGCATGAACTGAGAAAGAACTGAGGGAGTGGGGATACTTCATGTTTATATAGTTTATAGTACTGTTGATCTATTGGGTTTTCAAATGTGAACTCGATCTGTTTTCTTGCTTGATTGCCAAATATTTCTAAGCTACCTTTCTTCTTTGTGACATGCAAGTTAATTTGCAGATTAATTGACATTAAATTTAAAGCACCTACTCACCATGTGCAATTCATGTCCCGTTATACATATGACAGGAACATAACTTGCCCCATGACGATCGCTGGCAGTGACAAAATGCCATACTCATTAAGTTGCTTGTATTGATTTCTCGCATTGTTTCTGCCTGTCTTAAGTATGACAGAGACAAACCGGAACTAGATGCTAGATGTGACTGATGTCTACCATGACCCAGAATGGTGGAATCCCCCCCCCCCTCCAGCATCATGAGACCTCTTGAGGTCTCTCATATCAGAGCTCACTTTCCAACACTGTTGTTGAAAACAGCTTCTACAATGGATGTGATCCGTGGGGGGAAGATCCCCCCTCCCCTGTTTCTCTGTGTCACCAAGCAATGCAATTAAACTGTGCCTTAAACCATAAAGGGTTAATGTATAACAAATGTAACAAAACTTTGGAATGACAGCTCCTGGACTGAATAGCTAGAAATCCAATAAGTCTTGGAGGCAAGTTTCCTTCAGCTTCAACTTCAATCCTCTTGTTGATTAACGGAGAAAACGCAGCAATTGTCAAGGAACTGAGATGACCCCATAATGCTCTCCAGTCACTGGCTACCCAAATGGAGCTCAGGATGACCTTGAGGCTAGAAATGCATCCAGTAAGCCATCTTTCAAACCACATTACACTAACTGCCTGGAAAAAAAAACAAGTACATTAGACTGTGCTGAGACTGAATTAAGAGGGAAGCTAATGCCATTACCAATTCCCCTCTCAACACAAAAGTGGTAACTGTACTTAGTCTTTACTTGACGATGGATGGATGGATGGGAGGATAAATTATGTATTGAAAGATGCATGTGGATGAGGCTCTTGCTGCATCTGGGGAAGGGAGCAATTCCCTCTTTTTGAGCGATGAACAGGAACAGTTTCCACTCAGAAACCTCTGGGTGGAAATTGTTGACAAAACCAACAGGAATGTACAGTGGACCAAGACTGCACAGTGGACGCCTTGCAAAACCAATAGTTCCTGGTTTTGTTAAATCCCATGAGGGGCCAAGAATGCCAGAGAAAGTAAAGAGAAAGCTCAGCTTTCCTGTTTAGAAGTGGGGATATAAAGCTACAGAAGTTGTACAGCTGATGAGGTGTGGAAAAGAAATTGCAACGAAATTCAATTGGCACTTGGCAGCTGCATGTTGGGAATTTCATTCATTCTCCCCTCGGTGTTAATTAAATATCCATAGGAAGCCACAGAGTGTTGCCATTAGAGATGTGCCATTTGTCAGGGTTTTTTTAATTTCAAATCCCAGAGTTCTCCATTCTGGGAATCCCACCTGACAGAAAAGCACATATATGTGACTCACCTAGAAAGGCCTAAAATAGAAGGCTTTGTGGCCTAAATTGGCCTTGCTTTCTGGTGAGGAAAGGAGCTTCCAGCAAGGACTGAGGCAACTTTCTTTTTAATGGGAGGCTAAGATGGTTTTAGACCTAGGCTATTCCACAAGCTCTTCCATTTTAGACATTTATCCCACAGGAAGTACATTTAGAGGTCTGTGGGTATCTGTCATGTGGACAGAAAATTCTGCAAATAGTCAAAAAATGAACGGCACATTCATAATTGGCATTAGAGGATTTGACTGAATGTGTCATTTTTCATTATTATGTTGACTGGAGATGGGAATGGGCCACCAAAATGGTAGTTTGTCCCAGTTTGATGTTCTTCCATGGTGATGAAACACAAACCACAAATTTTGTTCCCCGCCAACCAACAAACCACAAATCAGTTCATCTGGGCTTAAAACACTGACCCCCCCCCAACATACACATACACACCACTACCACCACCACCACCACGCTACACAGACACACCTCTGTACTAGAGTGGTTTGCAGCCTCTGACTTTCTTTCCCTTTCAGGCCTTGCTGGCAGCTCCTTTTCCCACTCTCATCTGGTTTTAGAAGCTAAACAGAATCAGGTCAGACACCTGGATGGGAAAATAACTAGACATGCCAAAACATGTTGTGCCATCCTGTTGCTCAATCCAAAGACAAAGATGGGTGTATACTTTTACTAGACTACAAAATATGACAAAGGAGAGCTAGCTTTTGTGGATGTGTTTGTCAGGCTCCTACATAACCTTGACAGAGATAGCCTGGCTTGTCCGGTACAACTCTTGGTAACCTCAAGTTTAGATTATTACAGTATGCTCCCTTTCAGTTTGGTCTAGAAGCTGTTGATAGTGTAGAACACGGTTGGCCACTGTCAAGAGATGTGCTTATCCGCATACAATACATTTTTTAAGGTTTAACGGCCTGATGTTAGGGTCTAAAAGCCCTTAATTTCTCAAGACTTGGAATCCTGAGAATGTACTTACTCCCCCATTTACTCATGGTGTTCCATATCTAATTTAGGCCAACCTTAGTAGGGTTTCCAAGGTATGTGAGATATTTAAGGAAGAGTTCTACCAGTGACGCTCCATGTGTCTTTTTTGTAGATTTGAGCTCAGTTCCTCACATCCTTGTCCATCATGCTCCCCACTCCTCTTAAGTTCAGCTTCTAAAAACCAGGAATCCTTCAGAGGCACAAGAATAAGATGGAGCTGGGCAACTTTCTTCTCTGATCAAAGAAAACCGACCTTTCCAGGAAACACCAGACCCTTATCCCAAGGAGATCCATAAATCAACTTGATTTCCTACATGCATAACCATTCAGGAAAACTTAGTTACTAGCTATGTCTGTGAAGATTCTCAGTCATCCAGGTGAGTTTATCTGGAAATTGAGTCATTTATTATTGTTTGTTTGTTTGTTTCATTTTTATACCGCCCATCTTCTAATATGGAACTCTGGGCGGTGTACATGATAAAAAGGAGATCAAAACAATACAACAAGATGGCTACTGTACTTCTTTTTGAGAGATAGAAACGTTTCGCTGCTCATCCGAACAGCTTCATCAGTCTGAATACAGCTAGTGCGAGTCCTCCATCTGAAGAGGTCAAAGCTGAAGGGGTCAAAGCTGACTGACTATAAGATAGAGGACTCACACTAGCTGTATTCAGACTGATGAAGCTGTTTGGATGAGCAGCGAAACGTTTCTATCTCTCAAAAAGAAGTCCAGTAGCCATGACTCAATTTCCAGAAAGTTACTAGCTAATTAAGTCTAATTACATCATAGGCTTGGCCCTCCAGATATTTTGGACCACAACTCCTATCCGCCCCACTGAGTAAACCCAATGATAGTGGATCATGGCCCATGAAGTCAAACTTATTTAAAGTACTGTATTAGAGTTTCACACCCTTGGAACAGGCAGTGCTTCGCCTGTTACCCTGGTAAACTAGTACAAAATGTACAGTAAAATCCATCATGTGTCACATTGCCAAGTAGCCCCCATCTTGCACAGACATGATACCAAATCTGGGCTTTCAGAAATTAGATTTTTTTAAAAAAATGTAATTGTAACCATAAAAATTATGGTGATGATGTGCACAGCCTAGAACAGTGTTGGTGAACCTATGGCACAAGTGCCAAAGGTGGCACTCAGAGCCCTTTCTGTGGGCATCCGACATTGCCCCTTCACAGCCACCTGTGTTCAGGTTAAATGGCTATATTGGCACTTTGCGAATAAATAGTGGGTTTTGAATTGCAGTTTGGGCACTTTGTCTCCAAAAGGTTCACCATCTCTGGCACAGAACAGTGTCTGTGTGTTTCTCTTCTATTGTTTTGACTTCTTTTGAATGTTCTCCTTCCATTGTCCCTCGCCAAAAGCGTTTCTGCAGATACGGCTTTCTGTCTGCACTCCTGCCCCGATCTCCTGGTTTCACACTGTTCTTCAAAGCAAACCACTTGCCATCTGAGAAGCAAGTGAAGCAAGGCGTCCGATATGTGTGAAGCATTTGCAAGTCAAGCGGCACGGAGGGCTGTGCTGCTGATCATGGTGGCCAAGCATATTGGAGCAGAGGGAACCGTTTGCCATGCATAATTTTCACAGCAGTCGAGGCACTCCTCTCACAGCTCCGTCAACTTTATTTCGGTTTTTAACTTAATTCCTTTGTTGTTGTCCATTTTACTTTCACTTAACTGCAGTGCCGCCCAGGAACTGGTGAACTGTGATGGTGATTTGCTGTGTTTCATCTCACAGCTGCATTCCCTGACATAATGTCTGAATCATGTGTCAGTGCAACATATTTAGCTGTGCAGTAGTTTTGTTACACACTGGGAGAGCTGCCACCCCAACAGTGGGAACTCTGGTGTGTGTGTGTGTGTGTGTGTGTGTGTGTGTGTGTGTGTGTGTGTGTGTGTGTGTGTGTGTTTTGTTTAGGGAAATAGAGAGTAAGAGTGTGGGATATTGTGTGTGACTGAGACAGGATTCAATCACAGGACACAAAAACAGCCCCAGAGTTTGGAACTTGTTACTTGCTGGTGGTGTCTGAAATGGAAGACATTTAATTTGTTAAGTTAGTATTGTTATTGTGGTCATTATTGTTAGGTGCCTCCATTTCATGTCCAAGCTAAAGCAACCCTCCAGGAGACATTCTCAGTAAAAGCCTGGCCATTCCTCCTTCTGGAAAGAGACCTGCAGACCCAGACACTGCAAATTAGAAAAACTAAATTTCACTTATTGTGGCTCGAAAATTGTGTGTGTGTGAGAGAGAGGGTGAGGGAGGCTGGCTGACCTGAGATCATCCCATGAGCTTTGAATTCTAGATTTGCAGTATACTTTGAGTTGCATGTGTTGTAGGTCTTTTCCTTGAGTTTTTTCACCTTCTTTATCCTCCTAATTAAATGTGTGAACTCCTCCTTAGCCATGCACCCATCCCTCTGCAACATGGTGCACATGAGTTGACATTTAAAAAAAAAAAAAGATCACCCACTCTACAAATACAGAAGCTTTAGAGTTGATCAACCAACTATCAAGCAATCAACAACCCATCACAAAATATCCATATCATGTATTACATAATTCGGAGGATCGGCATGTGTGCAAAAAATAATAAAAAAATAATAAATGCACATCTGCAGACAATCAAGACAGCATCAACACAATCAGTTAGAATACGCTTGCTCATAAAGCTGATGGGAGGCTGATTATTTTTCCTTCAATTGCCTCAACTATGCTGTAGCCAAATGAGCTTCCTAGGGCATAAATCAGAGGGAATCAATACATCAACAATTTGTTCCTGTTTCATGCACTGGACTTTGTTTAGGATTCCACAGAAGTTGGACTAGAATGCAGTATTGTATTGCTCAGAGATTTACAGTGTACCAGTATGTGTGTTTGGCTCCAGTCAGTGGTTTTACGTTCTGGTGGAAACCAGACTCTATTCCCTAAAGCCTGAGAACTCCTGTTCTCATGTTCTAGTTATTAATTTCTGATTTTCTCTGGAGTGGATAGGTATGCTGTAGTTATGGTCTGGGAACAAGAGGTAAAATCATAAACTCCTTGTTTCAGGATTTGACAAGCCCCTCTGGCGTTATTGTGTTTGTTGTTTCTTAATGGATCATGAATCCAAGGCTGCAAAATCAGGTTAAATTATATCATTACTATGTCTTTGGTTCAGAATCACTTGACATCTATGGAATGTCCCTTGGCCCCATACTAGTAGACATTCCAGAGGTCAAGGAGTTCTTTCTTGTGGCCACACCTCAAAGTGGCTGACTATTAAGCATTGACTGCCACAACATCTTCCTAGGTTGTCTTCTTCCTGACCATTCTCTTGTGGGGTGCCTCAGGGGTCGGCAATCTCCCCCATGCTTTTTAACATCTATATGAGGTCGTTGGCCAAGGTCATTTGGAGATTTGGGGTTGGCTGTAATCAGTACACTGATGACACACAGCTCTATCTCTCCTTTTCCACCTCTGCAATGGAGGTTGTCCAGATTCTTGATCGCTGCCAGGCTGCGGTTATGGAGTGGAACAGGACTAACAGGCTCAGGCTCAACCCCTGAGAAGACCTGGGTTCTGTTCTTTGGGGAAGGGATGGGTACAGTGGCCCTCTTCCCAGTCTGGGTAGAACTGTCCTCCAGCTGTCTGAATGAGTGAGGAGTCTGGGCATCATCCTGGATCCGGCTTTGTCCCTGGAATCCCAGGTGGCAGCCGTGCCCAGGTTGGCCTTTTTCTAACGTAGGCTTATCACCCAGATTCACCTAAGGCTTATCACCCAGATTCATACCTTGATGGGGACTCCCTGAGGACAGTTCTGCAGTTGCTGGTCATCTTGAGGGTAGATTGCTGCAACACTCTTTACATGGGGCTTCGCTTGACCCTTGTTCAGTGTTTGCAGCGAATGTAGAATGTGGCAGCCAGATTGGTGGTTGGTGCAGGCAGGTTTGACCACATCACCCCAATTCTGACTCACCTGCATTGGCTAACTATTGCTTCCCAAATAAGGTTCAAGGTGCTGGTTTTGGTTTACAAAACCCTCAATGGCTGGGGACTTGAGTACAGTGGTACCTCTACTTACAAATTTAATCCATTGCGAATACATGCTGTTAAGTCGAACAACTTTTAAGTAGAGCAGCCCTTTCTAATATATGAAAAAATAAATAATTAAATAAAAATAAAAATAAAAAAATTGTAAGTAGAGCAGACTGCATCTAAAATTTGTAAGACAGCAGTTAAAACGTCAGTGGTTTTCTGCTCTTAAGTCAAATTGCTCTTAAGTCGAGCTGCTCTTAAATAGAAGTACCACTGTATCTGGCAGAGCTCATCTCCCAAAGATGAATGCTGCCCCAACCCACCAGAGCATCACTGGCACTTTTGCTCCAGGTGGACACCCCCAGGGAGGCCCGCAAGACTTCCACCCATAATCGGGCCTTCTTTGGCAAGCAGAGTCCCTTCCATCATTTAAAAAGCCTTGAAAACCTGGCTATTTAAAGAAGCATATGGCAATCACTATTGTGTTTTTATCTGCTTACCCCTTTCTTTGGTGTTGTACTCCATTTTTTGTGCCTCTTGCTGGTTCTTTTCATTTTTTGTTTTTCATTTTCATTTTCATTTTATTTTTTGTTTTGCTTTAAATTTATCCTCATTGTTTTATTGCTCACTGTTTACTGTTTGTTGCTTAGCCATTTTTGATTACTGACTACCTAGTCGTTTTGCATGTTTTTAATTTGTTGAACTGCTCTTCTATGTAGACTTCCTAGAGTTCCTTTGAGAAAATCAGTGTGGTATAGAAATATAATATAATATAATATAATATAATATAATATAATATAATATAATATAATATAATATAATATAATATAATATAATACAGTGGCACCTTGTATAAAGGAATTAATTCGTTCCAAATGAAATTATGTTAAGCAAATTTTCCTTTATACAAATTCCCATAGGAATGCATTGAAAATGGAGTAATCCTATTTTTCTGTTGTACAGATTTTCCCAATAGGCAATTATGTTAAGCAAATTTTCCCTATCTCCGGAATTTTTTATGTTGTACAAATTTTATGTTATACAAGCTGTTTGTTATACAAGGGTCCACTGTATAATATAATATAATATATGTGCATACTCCGGATTAGGGACATGGGTGATGATGTGGATTAACTGTGGGTTAAACCTGCAATTTGGAAGCACGTAAAATGCAAGTAGATAGATAGGTGCCACTTTCAGTGGAAAGGTAGCGATGTTCTGTGTGCTTGCAGATTTGATCATGCCAGCCACAAGTAGTGGTGTTGGAAGTGTCAAAATTTGTGGTAGTCACAATGGCAGAGGTCAACATGCTAGTAAGATGATCTTGTGGCAATGAATTGGGGGAGATCATGCTGAGAGAGATAGAAATAGCCAACCTACATGCCTCTATGAGATAACCATCATGTCTCCTGGGTCCTGTGGTGCTAGTACAGAGCAGTGGTGAAAGAAGGGTGACTAGACTGTCATAGATGAGGCCACAAAGGTGGCATACCCCTCTTATGTTCGGGTGATAGACTGTCAAGCAGGGGCCCAGGGTTCTTTTGAGTGCATGTTTGATGGTTCAGCTGAAGTTGAGCATGGTCTCCCAGCAGGCAAGTTGACATGCATAAAACTGGAGGAAAACCAAGACTTCATAGTGAGGAAAGCCTAGAGGTGATGTTCATATATTAAGTCCACCCGCTGGCCGTCTGTTGCAAACGAAAGAGGACAAATGGCCCACACCATTTCTTTGAAGGGAGACGTGACCCAGGGCGGAAGTTGACAAAGGCCAGCAAGTTAGAAGTGGTCAGGAAGAGCATTTTAATATAGGTGTCACTGCAGGTCATTTGTCCAGGAAAAATGCAGAAACCCACTCCTTAGAATGACCAGATTTTGGGTGCAAATTTCAAAGAGGCAGGTTTAGGGGAAATAATACTTTCAAAGCCAATTTTGACACCTCTTGTTCCTGAGCAGGTAAAAATATCCATGGTCATGGATGGATGGGTGGGTGGGTGGACAAAGAGACAGATGCATGCACATGTGCCATTTCCTCAATCATTTCTTTTTCCTTAGAGAGAGGATGTCCACTACATATAGAGACTGTGTTCAAAAGTTAACATTTGTCAGTACCAAACGTTTACTGAAGAAGGGGCCACAACACCTGGCTTACTTTTTCCAAATGTTTACTTCTTCCTCTGCCCTCTGCCTTAAGTACCATCTCCTCTGATGAGGTCTGGAGAAGTGGTTGCTTGACATTTCAGTGGGTAGTTCCCCTCCCCTCCTTCCACTGTTGCTTGGAGGAAAGCTGTGGTAGTGATGACAATGATCCTGACGATTATGCTGATTGCTCCTTCTACCACACTGTCTTCTTCCATTGCAGTTTGACAGGCACCACCGTCCCTGATCTCATTGTCAGCACCCAGCATCAGATGTGGCTCCTGTTCCAGACCGACAGTGTCAAGAACTTACTGGGTTTCAAAGCAACCTACGAAGGTAATCTGAGTTTGTATCTGGGCTGATATACAGTACATTATGCCACTTCTTTTTAGCCAAGGGAGAAACCACAGATTCTTACACTTGGATAATGATAGTAAATTTTATGTCTGATCTATTCTGCTCTGCCCGTTGGGGTTCTGAGACATTTCAGAGATAGAGGCCCTGGTTTCAAATGTTGTTTTCAGTTAATATTTTTTTCTGCATTAATTCTCCTGAGAAAGGAATCTCAATGCTCTGTGACAATTACAAGGGCAACTGAAAATATATGTAGCTGTGAGACAATGGTGCAGCTGAATTTTTAACACACAAAAAAAAAGTATCATGCAAAACATTGCATGCTTATGGGGAAAGATAAACTCCTTCAAACATCTACACAAAGTTCATATCAACAGCACACGGGTGAATTAACTTTGTGACCGAAAAAGAGAAATCAACCTCACTTTCCAACTTACTCCAAATATAAAACAGACAAGTAGAGAGAAATACATAAATAGTTGACTGCTTTCTAAAAAGAAAATGTGTAAATAAATCATTAACCTACTAAAGACTAGGACTTCAGTCTGTCTCATGAAAGCTCTTCCATTGTCCCTGCTGCCTTCCACATTATATAGCATTGTTATCTTTTCCAGAGAGTCTTGTCTTTTCATGAGAGATCCAAAGTATGATATACTCAGTTTATGCCCCATTTCTTCTGGGGGAGTTTCTGTTAGAACCCTCTCTTTTTTTTACTGCCTGTGGTACATGTGAAGGTCTCCTCCGTCACTACATTTTGAATGAAATTGTTTTGCCGATTTGTCTGTCAGCTTTCTTCATTGTCCAGCTTGCTTTGTTCTGACGGCAAACCTATGATGAAGTACTTCCAGACAGAACAAGCTGGTGGAGATATTTTCTTGTTACTTTTGTGAAAACTGTAGAAATCTATTTGGTAGCTAGAACTATCCTTCTGAGACCTGGATGGATACCAGATCCTAAAGAAATTCAAAGTGTCCAATCAGTCGTGTTCGAGAAATTGGTCTTGAGCATTTCCCTAGGTGTCTTTTCCTGAAACCCTAAATTTGGGGGAGGGGTTGGTGGCTATAAATGGCCTCATAAGTCCTATTCAGTAAGCTTGTGGGTCACACACCCATCGAGGCAAGCATGCTAGACACCTCTTTAGCCAAAGAAATGTAGCTTCCTGAGCAAGCCTGCTGATTTGGGCTGGAGGGTGCAGACCCTGAATAGGGCCAACACAATCTTTATTAAGCGTCATTTCTAAATAGGAGGGTCAGGGAGAAGGTTGGATCCATTACGCCAACACTGTGAAATGAAATGGGAAAGGAGCAAATATCAAAGCAAATAATCTAGTGTTCCCCTCATTGAATGAGTAAATAAATGGCAGTGGGCTGGGTTCCCTTTAACACACCATGTATAAACAGTGTTAGAAAGTAATATATCTTATTGCTGGTCTTTTCTGCGAGGAGGAGCCCCTGATAAACCATGTGAAAAACCTCTGATTTAGGAGGATGCCTCAGTGGTAAGAACACAGGGTGCCTGTCAGTTTATGCCTGCAACTCCGAGGATAGTACCTGCATGGTTATGTAACCCTGTTAAGTGCCTCTAATGCAAAAGAAAGAAATGTGTCTTTCTCATAGATTATGCAAATATGTTCCTTACACAATGATAAAGCAGGCAAGACAAAAGACTGAAGTGAAGTAATTAACCATTCGAGACAGCAATTGTCTAGATTTCTCTTTTGCTGTCGAAAGGCAACATTTCAGGGGAAATGTTCCTTACAATTTAGAGTTGCAGTTTAAAACACATGCTTCTGCTCCATCCATCCATCAATTTTTTACTAATCACATTCCTACCCCATTTTCCCACTACAGAGTAGGCTCAAGGAGGTTTGCACACATCATAAAACAAAGTGAAAACAAATTTAATGACAAAACCATTAAAATGGGCTTGATCAACAACCAACTTTTTCAGCCCCCTGAACCCCAAACCTCTCCAAATTTGGGGGGCTTAAATGGAGGAGTCCAAAGAAGCCACCCTCAAGTTTTGTGCCTCTAGGACCCAGGGGAGCATTATATATAGAGCAACGAATAATTTCATTTTGTTTCATTTCATTCCAAAAATTATTTTAAAAATTTGTTCACGAAATGAAACAAAACAAAACAAAAGGGGAAATGAAGCAAAACAAAATGAAACACTATATTTTTGTTTTGTGCCCATATCTACACAAAATGTATGCTCCACTTCTTTCCTGTAAGACCTCTCTGAAATACCAAATCTGTGATATGGACCCAGACAGCTGGTTGGCCTGGCTCCACACCATGTCCTCTGACTGGAATCAGCAGCCCCAAATCTCCTTCAGAAAGGCAGATTTCCTCACCCAGAATGCCAGATCTGTTTTAACTGCAGATGGCATCACCTACGTTTTAGCAGTAATTAAGGACAAATAAAGCCTTCTATTTCCTTCACTCTGCAATAGTAGGTGGGAAGAGAGACAGAGTAGGATGCACCCTTGCCAGAGAGAGAGGGGCCCTTGCCTCCCTCCCTTGCTGGGCCACTCCTCTGTGAAGTTTTTACCCTGATCCAGCTTTTGTTGTTGGATAAAAGAGGGCCATGGAGGGGTATTTTAGGAGGTCCAGTAAGACATGCATCTGAGCGATACCTAAAGGAAGAATACACTGAGCAGTAATGGAAGGGAGTGAGGTCGGTCAAAGCATCTGGCGAGATGGGCTTCATCTCCCGCTCTCTACTTTAAGAACCAATGTGGTGCCATCATTCCAGATCTAGATGGATCATGGCCTGAGCAAGAGAGGTCCTCTCTCTAATCTAGGGGTGAGGTTTTTCCTTCTCCACCCATGCACGAGACCTTTGAAGATCTAGGTCGATGGTGGCAAACCTTCGGCACTCCAGATGTTTTGGACCACAACTCCCAGAATTCCTAACCTGTATTGCCAATGACAAAGGGCTGTGGGAGTTGTGGTCCAAAACATCTGGAGTGCCAAAGGTTCACCACCACTGATCTAAGTTTTAGTCCCCCTCAAGCTGTGAAACTCACAGGGAGACGTTTGTCCTACCAGTTTCCCAGCCTGGCCTACTTCACAGGGTTGTTGTGAGAAGATACGGAGAAAGCAAGCTGTGTGTCCTGCTTTGAAGAAAGTTAGGATTAAATATGAGCAATAAACACAGTTGCCAACAGCTTGGTATTTTTCAGCAAAAGGGGAATATTTGGCCCAGGAGAAAATATGCCCCCCTCACCCTCCCTCTGGTTTTGGGGGGTCTAGGATAAGCAGCAAAATACAGAGAGCTCTCAGCATCTTTCAGAAACCTCATTTCAGGGCGGCTTCCCAAGGTTCGAACTGGTTGTATGAAGGGAATGCCGTAATGGTGCTCCATTCTGCTTTGAAAGACTTTGGAGCTGGAGATCAAAGTGAGATAGTTTTAAAAGGAAAGGCACAATTAGAAGGCTGCCAGTAGGGTGATGAAATTGCATGCAAGAGAATCCCCAACTTTCTGAATGCAGCTTTATGGCCAGCTTGTCTGGAAGAAATCACAGCTAATGGATTCCTCGCCAAGGTAACATAGAAGAAAAATAAGATAAAATAAAAGCCTTGCGGAATACAGGAGAGATTTGCTTATATAATTAGCTATATATATTTGATTTAAATGGCTATATATAAGTGGAGATGCTGTCTTGTCTTAGAATGGGATGGGATGCTAGCTTGCCTGGGTGAAAAATGGAATCTGCTAATCTTATTTCTGATAAGAAGATAGTGAAGAAAGAAACTGTAGGAATAATCCTGAAAAGATGTGGCTCATTCTCCTTGAAATAATAGAAAGGTCACCGTAGAATTCAATCTGTCCGTCACTACTGAAAACCGGGAGGCAAAGCTTGGACAAGTTACTTTTTGCCACCACAATTTGTGAAAACTACCAACAGGCTCATTCAGAGACATGCAGTTCACGCCTGCCCCCCCTCCAAAAGGTGCCAGCTCTTGGAGAAGTTACTTTCTGGAGGACATTTCCCAGGCTGGTTCGGGGCTGGTTTGGGGATTTGGGACATTGTAGTTCTGAAAGAAAAGAAAAAAACAGATCAAGCATTGTAAGCTCAGAAAGAGCATTTCACTTCATCCCCTGAAGGGAGGATTTGAAGTTTGGGCAGTATGAGGTCTACCAGGTCCCACACCTCTGTCTCCATTTGACTCTAGGCTCTGGTTTACAGGGACTTCATTAAAGCTAAGCACGTCTACTCTTGAGTAGAGGTCGATTAGCTTTTTCACAGCCAGCCAGCAATCTGTGCTTGTGGAAAGTTTTGTGTTGGCCCAAATAAAACCAAACCTTAGTGTAAAGGGCAGGGGACATCTCCTTTTCAACTCCACTGGGTTTCTGACTTGGATCAAGGCTCTGCAATTTGGGTTCTTATTTTAGGTAGGCATGTAACAAGTGCTTGCTATATTCTCCATTCTCATCTAAATTCTTCATTCTCTTCTTGATTCAGCAAAACACCTCGATGAGGAAATCCCAAACCCCGTGAGATTCTTTGCCTCCAGGCAAAAGCGGGGTAAGGAGCTCTATTTTTTTTCTCCTCTGGGACTCTGTATTTTTCCCAATTGTCTCTGCGCACAATTAGCTCTTCCCTTTTGAAAAGCGAGGCACACCCGCCCAGTAATCACAAAATGACTGGCCAAATCCCCCAGTTTATTTTCACCTGCATAACGCCAAAGACGTGACCTGTGAAAGCACATGGCTTCAGGTTTAGACATTGTCAGAGAAGTGATCTGTTGTATCCTATATTGCTATCACTCAGTGAGCAACTGGCAAGTGGCAATGTTTATGATGATTCCTTAACTTGAAGCCATTTTTCTCCCAAAGGTATGCTGTTTTCAGTGCTACACAAGAGGATTTTGGGCACTGATTGTTAAACATACACATACACAGGCAACCCATCCAATGCTTCTTATCGTTAAAAGCCCAAACGACAAAGCAGGGGCCACCATCATTATATCAGCCTGCATTCTTTGTGTTAAAGTGTTATATGCATGTTTGGTTCTGCAGTTTTATTTAATTTGCACCCCCAAAATCTGTCTCATTCTCTTACATTGTCAAAAATGTTGCAAAATGCTTCACCCCTAGCAAAACAAGGACAGGTTTGCAGTTCCTCATCTTCACAGATGAGAACAAGGCAAATGACGATCTATGTCCAAAATTTTAAGCCAAGTGGTGACAATCTACATCAAGACTGCAACAAGAGGAAGGATTAATGCCTCCTCTAGACTACGCAATGCACTGCTGGCTTATGGATAGTGGAGCAAATTTACACTGCAGGGTCATTACACAGTTTCTATCATATGCCGCTTGGGACTTGCTGTGTTCAGAAGACCAGTGTAATTGTCTTCAAGGCCTTTTCTATCCTGATGGCAGCATGAATCAGCTCTTATGACACAGCCTCTCTCAAGACACAACCAAAACGGCCTGCTCGCCCTAAGGCAAACAGTTTTTAACCAAGCCAGTGACTTCATGTTCCTAGAGTCAGAGCATGCTGTACTTTAGAAACCTGGCATATCCCAGTTTAAGATCATGGTAACAACAAACCAGCTTCATGTTGTAACATGGGTCTAGCAGAGATTGCGAGTAATGAAACCCTTCTTTATTTGTGTCAAAAGCAACAACAAATTATACAAACGAACTCAAAATATCAAAACTGCTTGTCAAGTGTTCCTTTTCCCCCAAAAAAGGAAGGCATGATGAATTTTAACATAATGGTTGTAAGAGAGCAATAAATAAAAACAAAATCAAGAAAAGGGTTGTAAGAGAACATGAAAAGGTCAGCTTTGTTGGACTAAGCATCACAGAGCTTCCCACCCACCATGTCTAACAGTTTCTTAGGAGGTTCTGGGTACTGCAGTATATACTTTCTCAAACTTATAAGAGGTTTCTTACCTCTTTTTTTCTGAGAGGATTAACATTTTTACATCAGATAGGTACACCGTTGTCTTCTCCATGCTGGGAAGAGCTGTACCTGATAAGACTCTCAGGAACTTGTCCAAGCTTTGGTTGTAACTTGGCAAGAGAGGATGTTATTCCTTTTGCAGTCCAACTGTAACTTGTTGTTTAATTTAATACAGGATTATGGCCTCATTGGATGTGGACGAGGAATATTACATGTCTCAAGTGCAGTCAGCTGTTCAGGGACACACTCTCTTCTGGGTACTAAATGGGTGATTTTGCAATGGGAATGCAAAGAGAACTTTGTCTTGGACAGCACTACCAGCACAGAATAACTCTAATATATTTTTAAAAGATATAGAAATCTAATCCAGTGCTTCTGATCCTGACACAGTCCACACAGCCACCATAATTTTGCACTATTTGCATTAATTGTGCTGACATGTTGTTTGTGGTTTTTCATGTCTTATACAATCCAGTAGTTGAGTCATGGCAACTGGACTTCTTTTCCTTTTGAGATGGACACATTTCACTACCCATCCAAGTAGGTTTATCAGACTGACGAAGCTGCTTAGATGAACAGTGAAACATTTCAATCCCAAATGAAAAGAAGTCCAGTTGCCATGACTCAACTTCCAGAAAAACCTCACCCGGATGACTGAGAATCTTCACAGACATCTCTAGTTCTGTTCCCTTGTCAAGAGTGCCACAAAATATTTTATCTTCAAATGAGGAATTCAAATTCTTGAGTTGTCAGAAAGTAACTAACAATAACTTTAAATTACTCTTGGGGAACAAGAAGTAAATAATAATATTTAAGATTGTAATTATATAAGTATTTAGATACTTTGGGAGACATTGTTGAAAGTACTGTATAAAAATAATTATTTACCTTATAAGTTCTAGAGATATTAAAACCTATATAACAAGATGCATTTTGTTGTACAGGCCAAAGGCAATTAAAAAAAAACAAATTTAATATTAGAAATGTAAATAACTTAAAAATAGAGGGGGGAAATCTGCATGGTACAGTGAGGAAGCAAGATTGGCTTGGAATTTGACTTAAAATTGCTATAAGAACATAAGAACATAAGAAGAGCCATGCTGGATCAGGCCAAAGGCCCATCTAGTCCAACTTCCTGTATCTCACAGTGGCCCCACCAGATGCATCTGGGAGCGCATGAGACTAGATCTCTGTCTCCTGATACTACTCCCCTGCATCTGGTCCTTGAGGTAACCCGGTTTTAAGCTTGGAGTTGATACATCTCCTTCATGGTTTGTAACCTGTGATGGACTTTTCCTCCAGGAATCTGTCCAAACCCCTTTTGAAGGCATCCAGGCCAGATGCCATCACCACATCTCTTAACACTTATGAATTCTTCATCAATTTGACAGAAAGACGAAAATGGTGCCATCTTTCCAGATGGTAGATGTTGTGTACTTAATCTCTTTGGAGTCTAACCTTGAATCACTTTGTTTTCAGCCATACTTGTGGGGCTGAATTAGGATTGCCAGCTTTTTTGTCTGCTAGGGTGGATGTAGCTGTTGTATTTGGCCGGAAAATATTGGGCTTCAGACTAAGCAATATGGTGGAAGGATCTTGAACAAACTCAATGCAATACATGATTTGCTGAGGACTAGAATTTGGGTTTCTGAAGTCCGGTACCGGAACCGTACCTGAACCACAGAGCCATACTGAGGCTTATCAAAATTACTTACCCCCCTTCTCTTGAACACAATTTCCCAGTAATATTAGAGAATATCAACAGCCGTTCTGTCAAGTGGGTGGGAGAGAGGAGAGGAGAGCATCAGGTGGGCAGAGAGCTACCAATCTTCTTTTCACAATCCATTAAGAAATGCCCTCTCAGCTGGACTTCAACACAGTAACTGAGAGCCTTATTTAATCCGCTAATTAAAGTCTTTAGAGGGGCTGAATTTTCATAGGCAAGAGTAATTGGATAAATAATTGACTTAAATAAGCAGACATCTGAAATTTGGGTGGGGGGGTATAAACACTAAAAAACTCTCTCAACCTTCCATCTCTTTATACCTTTTCCTAAGATAAGTAAAGCAAAATAATATTCTTGAATCACAGAGGTTTGATTTTCACTCAAACCATGGCATCAAGCCTGATGATAACCCCCTAGTGTAGTGCTTACACTAATGGATGGGTTTATTTATTTATTTATTTATTTACCCACCCCTCCATTAGTGTATGCATTAATTTAAATAAATAAATAAATAAATAAATAAATAAATAATGCATGCATGCATGCATGCATACATACATACATACATACATACATACATACATACATACATACATAC
>JAHTLZ010000008.1:18316019-18352142 GCA_023846285.1 Phrynocephalus versicolor | reverse complement strand
TACATACATACATACATACATACATACATACATACATACATACATACGTTTGGACTGGTGGAAATGAGGTAGCCAGAGATGGTTCAGCTTCCTTATGTACCTGCCCCTTTCAATACAGGACCCTCCTCCTTCCCATTCCACCACTCTGTCTGGATATGTCTACATTGCACAGTTACATCATTTTAATTCCACTTTAAGTGCTGTCAGAATTCCTAAAATGGGTAGTTTGGTGATGGACTTAAAAGTTGCCTCTTGCAATCCCAGGGCAATTGTACTGGAATCTAGCAGAGAATCTGAAGGATCTTCCAAAAGTATGATCCTGTGATTCCGTAGGACAGAGACATGCCAGTTAAATAGATATCAAACTGTGGTGTGTGTAACCCACTTGCATGCATGCACGCACGTGCATGCGCGTGCACACACACACACACACACACACACAGAGAGAGAGAGAGAGAGAGAGAGAGAGAGATCAGAAGTGAAGGGGGGTAGGCAGCTAAGCATCAGTCACCTTTGTTTCCCATTCACCAAATGCCCCAGGCCAATGATTTTTGTGAAAGGGCTTCTGAAAAGTTACTTCTTTGAAATGCAGCTCTCAGAATCCCTCCTGCTGGAACAGTAATCCAAACAGTAGTGCTTCCTGGAAGTCACTGGTCATATTCTAATCCCGTATGTTTGTACTTTACTTCATGTTAGTTCAACTGTCCTTGGCTTAGCACATTTTGTATGCAAGCTTTCCTCCAAAGAGCTCAAGCCTCAGTTGGGCTCCTTCGGTGTTTTGTTTTGCTTTATTTCATCCCAGCCACCTGTGGAAATGAGGGTTGACAGCATGGATGGGGAACCTTCAGCCCTCCAGATGTTTTGGACTATATACTGTATATAGTCCTATACAACAAATAAAGTTGTTCAGTCATTCAGTCATGTCCGACTCTTCGTGACCCCATGGACCAGAGCTCGCCAGGCCTTCCTATCTTCCACTGCCTCCCGGAGTTTGGTCAAATCCATATTGGTTGCATCGATGACACCGTCCAACCATCTCATTCTCTGCCGTCCTCTTTTCCTTTTGCCTTCAATCTTTCCCAACATCAGGGACTTTTCCAAGGACTCCTCTCTCCTCATGAGGTGGCCAAAGTACTGAAGCCTCAGCTTCAAAATCTGTCCTTCCAGTGAACATTCGGGGTTGATTTCTTTCAGGATGGATAGGTTTGATCTCCTTGCAATCCAGGGGACTCTCAAGACTCTCCTCCAGCACCACAGCTCAAAAGCATCGATTCTGCGGCGATCAGCCTTCTTTATAGTCCAGCTTTCACTTCCATACATCACTACTGGAAAAACCATAGCTTAAATAAATAAATAAATAAATAAATAAATAAATAAATAAATAAATAAATAAATCCCACAGTTCGTTATCAATGGCTACATAGACTTGGAATTCTGGGAGTTGCAGTTCAAAACATCTGGAGGCCCAGATGTTTTGAACCCAACGTTTCCGCACCCTTAGTTTAGAGGAAGAACTTGTTATTTTGACCAAGACCACCCTGTAGGATTTCATGGCGGGTTAGGGAGAATTCGGACAGAAAGTCAAACACAATGTGAACTACCCCAGTTGTGCCCTGTCTCCTACTCATTGATCTGTTTGCAATACTCGTATAGGGCAAGTCTGTGTCACCAACCGGTTCTCACCCAGCCATCCCTTTCTCTCCTTGCAAATGTTTCATCTGCACAAGGGCTGCAGGAGAGGAAAAAAATCAACACCACCAGATGTTCTGTGGATTGCAAGTCCCATTACCTATCTTCCATTTCTACTGACTTGGTTACTCAACTTCCTGTGTCTTACATTCTGTGCTTTCCATCAAGACTGCTTGACGTTCCCATTGTTCACCCCATTATTTTGTCTCCAGGCATAACAGCTCCTATGAGTAAATAAATATCCACACTAACAAGCTCTTCTAAACTCTTCCTCCACCCAGTGTTTAAAGTGCATCCAAGAAAATACAGAAGCTAAGCTTTTAGTTTGCTCTTGCGGTTGTTCTTGGAATTTTGCCTGGGCCTTTTTTACCTTTAAGAAACCAGAATATAAGTGAATGGGAACAGCTTGGGTTATGTCTCCAAGGGGGAGTGAACTGTTTTAGCTGTCTAGAACGAGCATTGCCTCATTTCTCCTGTATTTCTTTTTTGTCCCTGGGAGTTTAAGGAAGGAGTTACATGGCTTTAAACATTTATATGCTACTTACAACAAAATGGAGCTTGCACATCAGGCAGAAAAAGAGAGGTGATGCACTAGAGGCACCGCCAGACACAGAAACATCCTGATGCTGAAGGAAGAATCAGAGCTTTGAAAATATGCTTTGGGACGGAGGCAAGAGCTAGAGTACCACAAAGAACATGAAAGGTGGCCCTATTGGTTGTGGGATTTGTAATCTCTAAAACTTGGCTCTCCCAAACTCCTAGGGAAGGCAGACCCCCCCTGAATAAACCATTTAGCAGCTCCGTCTTCTCTTTTGTGTGAGTTAAGCTTCCCTTTGTGGACTTTTGTCTACTACCTTTAGGATTCCAGACAACAGTTGATTGTGGTCGAGTAAAAGGCAGAAGATGGGATACAGAGAAAGGTCGACTTTTTTTTTAGTCCACTTCAAGAGCTTCCCAAAATTTGCAAACTTAGAAATCCAGCGTATGGAAGTTGAGGTTTTCTAAGGAATATCTATGAAAGAAAGTGAACTTTGATGAATTAGCTGGTTAGAGCCTGGCTTTGAAATCATGAGTATTCAGCACTTCTTCATTTGTTTTCATCCTTCTTTGTATTGTTCTTCCACTCTTGCATAGCAGGCTGGGGCAGCACGAGCTTCTCCATGCTGGATGAACTGCCCATCTTAAATGATTCCAGCCCAGATGGGAGAGAAATCTCAAAATAAATGGTTTTGAAGTGATTAAATCCCTCCAATCCTCTCTCCTCCTTCAACTAAATGAAAATGTCTGGCTTTTCACATGATATGTTATGTGTGCAGGTTAAACAAAGAAGGGAATAAAGTGAACCGTAGTCTGACACCTTTGCCTATCAGAAACCATTCTGTCACTTCATCTTCTGCCCTCGTGGTAGCTTCTTGTCCACCATACCATGCTGCTGAGACACACCCATTTATTTCAGTACAAGCCATAGTTTCTCATGATCTACATGTTCAAAGGCTTTGTTGTAGCACTTCAAACTACAGACTAATTGTCTGAAATTCCTTGGTGATCTCCAGTAGCCAGCAGATATTCGCAACATGATATCGAGTTCAAAAGAAGTGGAACAAGTAGGATATTCCCTGGGTGCTACATATATTCCCCCACCCACCCATTGTTTTTCTGCCACTCTCTGCCAAATGAGCTTTATGAGCTGAGCTGAACAACTTATGTAATGTCTCTTTGCCAAATATTCAGGCTGTCTTTATTTTTTTTTTAATGTACTTCTTTCTGTCACCCCTCCTGACTGTTACTAAACCCTCCTAAAGACTTAGAAGCTTAATGGAGTGAAAACGCAAAAGGGGATCAACGTTTGGCACTGCTACTTGATATTTTTTCTCAAGCTGTCTATGGTTTACAATTGCTGACCTTCTATAACCTTCCTCCTCTCCACGCAGTGCTTCACTTAAAATCCTGCTACCAAGACGGGCTCAATGCTCCCAACCCATCAACCTCTTTCATTGCTTGGCATTGCTCTGTGATCGCTTGCGGTCCTCCTCAGAAAACAGACTCAATGGGAATAGAAATATTTGCTATCCTTATCCTTCCCGGCATATATAAACAGCCAGTCTCCTCACGGCCACCAAAAGCTTCATGAGTTTTTTAGGCTGCTCCCAGTTCTGCCCTTATGTATTGATTTGTCACAGTATTTGCACATATATTGGACAACAGTTCCTTAGACCCAGAGCTGAAATCCCATTAGGATTTTACACATGCACAAGAGGAATCATAGAGAATGCATCTCACTGACAAGGTTGTAAACATATGTGATATGTGTGCAGAAGGTGCGTCAGCAACATGAAACCTTTACCTCTTTTCTTAACTGCAATAACTTCTCTGATACCACTTGGATAGACATAAAATTTTAGTAAGGTTTTGGCTACGGAAATTTAACCATTTAAAGCGTTGAATGGGTTGTTTGCATCTTTTGGCTCTTGTGTGTGTGATTTGCTTCTAAAGGAGAAAGGCTAAACCCATATATTTTGCAACTTACAGAGACCAGAGAAGTAACAACAAGCAGAAAGAACTGCTTGTTGCTGTTTGGCTGCAGTGGAGGAATTTTGCAGGCAGTTCAAAATTCTCATTGAGATGTTCCATTAAGTCGGAACATCCAAAACCAATGGTTGTTTTTTTTTTTTTAGGTATTCTTTGCATCCTTGCTTGGAGCTCTATGATATAAAAAGCTTGGGAACCAAGGTGTGATGGAGGTTTTTGAAACAGAATCTTAGAATCTAGAGTCAGAAATTTAGGGCTAAACTCCATTTCTGATTTGGAGTCTTTATTTCATGATTATAGATGCACGCGGACAGGGATAAATGCAGAGGGTCAGAATGTTCCCCTCCATCTCAGCATTCTGCATATAAAGGATATGAATAAAAGCCTTCTTGAATCATAGTGGATGTATGTAGTTCACCCAAAGCCAACTGCACCCAGAAGGATGTCAAGCACTAGAGAAGACATGCCACTCTTTCTGTGTTCTGCTGGTGGTGGCAGTCTCTCTTTAAAGCAGAGAAAACAGTGTTGGGTACCTTGTGCTCCATAACCAACTGGAGGCTATGTTCTCTGTGATTACACAATCCAGTTCAGCACTGTTGCTAATTTGGGCACTGTAACACCCATCCAAAGTGATGGTGGTGGCACTTTGTACTTATTTCCAAGAAAACAAGGAATGAGTGGAGCATTGACCTTGCTTCCATGCAGAATTACACTTCCAGGAGGTTCTGAGGAACAGGATTTGGTTTGCAAACCAGGTGGACCTTCCCCATGTTTTTCAAAAAATGAAGGAAAACACTTAAGGAAGCGAGCATTTGCTTTGGGAGAAACACAGGGGTTCACTGATTTGTCAGGCATTGGTGCCAGGAGGGCAGCCTCAGGGAGGGAAGTTTGAAAACCTCAGGCTACAGGTGGCTTACTCTGGATTTTAGGAGAAATGATCTGGGGGACAAAGTGGTTCCTGATGATCAAGACGATGGGTGGAGGAAATAGTGAGGGAGAGGGACCAGGGAGGAAATTGAGGGAAAAATCTGGGGATTCTTTTTTGTCTTGCAGTTTGATTTTAATCTTTCAGTTGTAATTTATGAATCACCACATCTAATATCTAAGTTTGACATAGATATGCTGTATATCTGTCTAGTACTTAGATTTACTGTCACTGTGACAGTAAAGCTTTCTGGGTCACCATGGCCTCTTCTGTCCCTCCACTCAGTCTGAAAGAGCAAAGTCTCAGAGTACTGGGGGGGGAATGGGTTTTCTTCCTTTGAAAATGCCCAAAGTGTAAAAGTATACCAGTTGCTCTGTGGAGTTTGAAAGAAGATTGAAAGATATTTTTGCGCACAATGCTAAATTAACATAATGCTAAATTAACATCCCTGAAGAAGGCCACCAAATAAATTAGCTGAAATACACTGAGCATTTTAAAAAAATCCAGTGGATGAAACCCAATTCCTTTATCATTCTGCATTCTGAGGCTGAGTCTCCCCTTCTCTTTGTGCTGCAGTGGAACATTCTTGATTCTTTGGGCTCCCCACCCCCAAAACTTCATTCTCAACAAACCATGAAGCCACTCATTGTGTACTCAAAGTGCAATATCCTCTGTGGAAAGGTTTGTCCCTTTGTGATAAAATGTGGGTCTGCTTCAGATTGAATGAAATATCTTTGGGGAGAGGCTGGTAGGTGCTTTTAGGAGCTGGATATTGGCCTTTTAGCCATTACCATTGTTAAATTTCTTACTTTGTTGGTGTGCAAAGTTATAAAAATCAGTGGCCAGAATCCTATTACCTCATTATGCTGGTATGACACATTCAGGTTCAACCTAAGTGGTGAACTGCTACAAGTAGTTACTAGAAGCACTTGCTATTGTATCCTGACTAGCACAGTGTACTTGGCTCTTAATGCCAAATGTCCACACTGATTTTTAAATGACAGCCATTTGCCCCTGTGATTTCAGCTGACTGGTTTATATCAGCTGACTGGTTTATATAATAAACAATAGGATTTGTGGTTCTGGTTTCTTTGCATTCCTCCAACTTCCATACCTTGTTCCTTCTCAGGTTGTGAGACGTTTCTCTCCTCACTTTGACATTCACAGGCAGGTTGGGTTGTTATTGCTATTCTTTCCTCCTAACTGAAAAACCGCCCAGAGACTACTTGAAGTGGTATGGGGTGGTATATAAGCAGAACACTTTGCTTTGCTTTTGCTTTGCTAATGTCAACACATGATGCCTTTGTCTTCTGTCACACACAAAGTTATGCATTTTACCTCATTCACACGTTTTTCTCTCTGTGTAAAAAAATTGTTTAAATGTATTTTTGCTTTTGCATACATTTAGACATTCATCCTTCAGATCCAGTGCATCACTATGGCAGTTACTTCATGCCCTACCTTGTTCTGTGATTACGTTTGTACCGTGACAGCGTTGCTCGGGGTCATGTGGTTTTGTCCCTGTTCAGTCCCTTTTTCCATTTACTCATGGGCATGATTACTTGTCTCGTGACTACTGTATCTTCATGGTCTTGTTCCACAACAAATTCTGAATTTGTCTTGCTTTCTTAACCCTTTTTTAAATATCGTAAATAAAACTTTTTCAATACAGTGGAACCTTGACTTACATACTGCTTGACTTGCATCATATTTGACTTGCAGCAAGAAGGGGCCTGTTTGACTTGAGTCACAGGCTTTGACTTACATCTTGGAGCCCCGGCGCAAGGCACCGGAATTGGGCAGCAGCCATGACCCAGCATCACGGCTGCCGCCTCCAAACTGCTCCTGCCTTCTTTTTTTTCTCCGGCAGCGGCAGCTTCGGCGAGGCCAGCTCAGAGCACCTGGAGCTGGTCCTCGGCCTCACCGAAGCCGCCGCTGCTGCCGGAGGAGAAGAAGGGCCAGGAGCTCGGGGCTGGCCTCGCTGGTTAGACAGTCGGCTCAGTCTTGTAAAAAATCTGGCTGCCGAAGTCTGGCCCACATTTTAGTTGAGGAGCTGTAACGTTGTGGGACTCTAATGGTAAGCATAGAATTGTTCAGAACTTGGAACGTCAGGTTTAAAATCAGTAAAACTTAAATGTTAGACATTGTTGCTATGTACATTAAAAAGTGGAGGCATATAACTTGTGGACTATAATTCCACTGCCTCCTCCTCTCTTTGAAGAGACATTTCATTTACATCCCCAGAAGGAATCTCCTATCCCAGTCAAATTTGTGTTAAATTGCTGTTTTCGGGGGTCTTTTTCATCATCTGGAATGGATTAATCTGCTTTCCCATTACTTTCTATGGGAAACGTTCATTTGACTGGAACGGATTAATGACGTAAGTCAAGGTTCCACTGTATTTCGATTTACTGGTCTTCCGGGATTTACACATCAATGCTACAGAATTATCAGTACTTTCTTTTATAAACATTTGCACTGCATGGTGTTTCCCATAGGGAAACTAATGTTGAATGCCACATCAGCTGCTGACCATTAGGGGGACACTGGTTGTTTCGTGACAGTTGTTACCACATGGTCCCTTGTCTCGGAACTGGAACCGGAACGAACCATGACAAGAGAATTCTCCAGCCCAGGGGCAGGTATGGCTTGTCACGCTCTGTTCCTGGTTCTGGAGGCGTGGTCAAGACAACTTTTTGCTGTCACACTATGGACATGAAATAAGTTTTTTTGTACCAGTCCCAAGCGGGACAGCAAGGAGGGCTGAACAGGATGTGAAGTAACAGCCTATGTGTGCATTTTCTTCCTACAAATGTCCCATAAGGCTGGCTAAGGTATACATTTTGGGGGCAACCGTGTATCATTTTTCCACGCACTCATTATTTTAGAGGTGCCAAAATATTGCTCTCATTGAAGCCAATGGCGTCCTTTCCCAACCCTGTTCAGAGACAAATAAAAAAATTGCTAACATCATTAGCCTTCTCTTTGTTCTGCCAAGCCAACTAAAGGCAGCTTAGGGACCAGATGATGGCCTTTCCCTCCAAACTCAGGAAGGGGTCCCCCCACTTATGGGCTCCCATAAAACTGCCTGATTCCAAATTTTCCCAGTGGTCAATTTTTCTCACGTTAAAAGTAGTTGGCAAAGGATCCAAGGAGATGTTCAGGCCTTAAGGGAAAGGATGAGAAAACCCGTCTTTCAGCTGGACTCATTTCTAGGTGCTAGCAATATAATTCACGTCATCCAATAATGCAGCTCTCTTGCACAGAGGGCTGTTTCTGTTCCAAGGAGACTTGTCCTTTCTTATTGTTGTTAAATGAAAGGTAGATAAATTTATTTGAAGAATTGTAGCATTCTGTTTTTAAATGAACTGTTCTTAATAGCTGCCAGCTAAAAATAGAAATTGGCAACTGCCGATCCATGGATAACTAGGTTTGTTTCCATTTTTTAAGCCAAAGCAGCTGCGGATTGTTACAAGCTCTTTTCTGTAGTTCATTATCAATGCAAGCGATGCAAGATGCATGTTTATCTGTTCAATTGTTTTGTTAATATTATAGGATATATATTTTTTTGGTTTTCTTTGTGATTGCTATATTGTTTAAACTGACTGTGAGCTGCCTGGTGTCCCTCTGTTAGGAGAAAATCAGCATAGTATTTGATTAATTTCTCGGCGCACTAGTAATGTTTTTTATTTTCATTTAGCCATACGCCTTTAGAAGAATTGCCAGTATATAAAACCAACATACAAAAATCAATAAGATAAATACATAATCATAAAATACCATACTTTGAAAAATTGAACTGGTGGAGAATCCTTGTTTAGTTGTTAAGTCATGTGTGATTCTTTGTGATCCCATGGACCAGAGTTCGCCAGGCCTTCCTATCTTCCACTGCCTTCCAGAGTTTGGTCAAATCCATGTTGGTTGCATCAGTAATACCATCCAACCATCACATTCTCTGCTGTCCCCTTCTCCCTTTGCCTTCCATCTTTCCCAACATCAGGGACTTTTCCAAGGACTCTTCTCTCCTCATGAGGTGGCCAAAGTTCTAGAGCCTCAGCTTCAACATCTGTCCTTCCAGTGTACTGTACATTTAGAGTTGCTTTCTTTCAGGATGGATGGGTTTGTTCTTCTTTTTTAAAAAAAACTGAGCCCAACAATTACTTCAGGTGCTGTTGTTTAATGCTGAACACATGTTTGTTCCTCTGCTAGGAACCAATCCCCTGTAAGAATGTCCATTAACAAGAAAATCACATAGACTCAAGCCTATAGTTCAGGCTATCTGCCAATCTATCTTGTTTTCCAGCTATGCAATGTAACTGTTTATAAATGGATGTGGCAGTCCATCTTATCAGCATGCACTCTTCTCCAAGTAATTTCATTTGGTCATCCGAATTTCTAGTTATCTTAGTGACTGAAGGGGGTGGGCTTTCTTAACTGTGAAAACATGTAGCAGTATATTAAGTCTTATCTGTAGGTTCTGTTCTGGTTAAAACATAGGCCGTCACTTCACGGGGCTCTTCGCATCGCAGCGTGATTGCCTTCGCTTTGAATGCGAAGGCGATCACGTGGTCTCCCTTCGCCCCCACCCCTCTTTCTCTGTCCTCACCATGCGAAATTTTAGGTTCGAATCCATTCCTACCTCACATGCTCCCTTCGCATTCGGAAGCTTACTTGCAACTTCCGGTTTCTTTTTTTAAAAAAAAAAATACCACAGCGTATCGATGCATCAATACCCGGCTGTCGAGGCGCACAAGCCAGCGGTCAAGCCCGGCGCTCAAAGGCCCCTGCGGTTGTCCCGAGGACTTGTGGGCGGCCATTGTGTTTCCCTGAAGCAGAGCAGCTGGGTTGGTTTTTTTGGGGGGGGGGGGCGGGGCGGGGAGAGGCTTCTCTCAGCTTCATCGCCCTGTGTGCCCCGCCGCCGCTCTGTGGGTGGGTGCGCGCGGGGGTGTCTTGTAGCGGCGGCACCGACACCCCCTCCCCCCTCCCCCTCCCTCTGCGCAGCCCTTCGCCATCCCTTGCAAGCGGAGGGACTCTGCTCACGTCACCCGGGGACGCTTGCCCCCCCTCTGTTGCCCCTGCCCCGTGTTCAGAAGGCAAGATCAAAAGAACGGGTTACCCGAAATATCTATGCATCGGCATTTCGGACAAAAAGTAAGTTAAAAAATATATATATATATATATATTAACTGGCCACACGTGACTTTGGATGCGAAGCGGGATGCGAAGCGAGGAAGATTCCCGGCCTCCGGCAGGGGAATCTCTCGCCCCGCTTGGAGCACGGTTTAGGGGGCGTGGTCGGGGTGGCGCCGAACCCAAAGAGGAGGAGCGTGCGGACTGAAGCGATCCATTCGCACGGAAATTACGGCTCGCTGCGCAGCGAGAGGTTCGTGAAGTAACGGCCATAGAATGCAATTAAAAAGGAAAAAGGATCTGTTTTTTTCTGGTTTAGATAATACAGTCCAACACCCAGTCTCTTATGGAGAGAGGAATTTTATTTACAAAGTAGACACCCATCCAGTAATTGATGGGACATTTTTTTCTGATAGACAAAACAATCTTTCATGTGGGTGCCCTTGTCAGATATTTCAAAGGCATATGTAAGTTCATAATAATCAAAAGAAAATAATCAAATACAGAGTGCGCTGAAGCAGGAGTGGGAACATTAGTGTCTAAGGAGAGGTATCCTCATTTGGGATGGGGGGGCTACCCTATCTTTCCACTGATGAACCATCAAAAGGAGCAGTTTTACTCTTAAAACCAGGCACTGTAGTGATGGCACCAGGAGAAGGAGGTTCCATTGGAAACAAGTCAAACATACTGTAGTGTCTCCACAACCTGTGAAAAGTGACACTGAAGAGAGAGTGAGGATAACAGTTGCCCCTTCAATGGCCGTTCAGCATGAACACCTGTTAATTCTGCTTCTCTCTGTTGTCCAGTGTGTTATGGCTCCAAGGAAGAGTGTAGCAGAAATTAACATTCTACCCATTGGACCATCTCTGGACTTGGCACATTATCAACAGCCACCAAATAGGAAGGTGCTGATTGTTCCATTGTCAGCATCTTGCTGTGCTTTAGCAAAGCAAAAAAAAAGAAAAAAAACCAAGGGAATAGGCTGTTATGTAGCATTTCTAGATATAGTCTAATAGTGAGAGAAGCTCATTTGCTGTTCAGTCCACCTCAAAATAGGAAATGGACTAATGCAAATCCTGGATTATGTACTTTCTCTCTGTCAGAGAGGTAAAAGAAGTTTCCAAATTGCTGTCAGAAATTGAAAAGCGGCAACGGTGGGAAGAGAAACTTTTCTTCCTTGTTCTTTTTGGAAGAGCAAACTACAAAAGCTAGGTGGTTGATCACAGATGAAGGGTTTTTTTTTCCTCAGGTGGGGAGGGAGGAGACAGTAGGGCTAAAGAAATTGGAAGATGAGAGGAATGTGACATAGATTAATAGCAGCAAAGCACTGGGGAAGGCATGAAAAGGGAAAATATTCTGGTGCTAATAGCAGGGAGAAAAGGGTTCTTTTAAAAATGAAATAGTGTGTAAGCAGATAACAAGTGGAAATTGCACTGGCCATATAAGCTGTATATCTGTGCCAAAAAAAGAAAGAAATAGCATAAGTGTTGTGTCTTGGATTTAGAAACACACAGGAAAAGCCATGTTAAGCCATGCTGAGCAGTTATAATGGAGCACACCTTATCCAAGCATATTTCACATATTTTTGTCCCGGCCTTTTAGCATAGTGTACCTCAGTGGTGGTGAACCTTCAGCACGCCAGATGTTTTGGACCACAATTCCCACAGTCCTTTGTCACTGACAATAAGGCTTGGAATTCTGGGAGTGGCGGTCCAAAACATCTGGAGTGCTGAAGGTTCACCACCACTGGTGTAGCTGGTACCTCAGTCATCACACCTAACCTTTGATTCTTCTTCATCATCATCTTAAACTCCAGAACTAGAAGAGACCCTATAAATCACTGAGTCCAACCTTTCTTAGGGAGGCCTAGTGGGGAATTTAACTCCCACCTCTGGCCCCACAGCCAAAGACCTCAACCATTGAGCTATCCAGTTGGGTGGCGGGGTGTGTCCCTGAACACTCAGTCCATAGATCGTTTTTGCCTGTGTGCCTGGAAGGTTTTAGATTCTTCCCCAAAACTTGGCCAGATTTCTCATGCCTATCCAAAGTCCTGGAAAGGGGGCATCCTGTTCCCTTCCAGACCATGAGCGTGGACCCTTGGTTACCTGCCTCTGTGTCCTTCTTGTGCTCTTCTGAATTATTATTAGCAACACGAGACATGAAAAGCGAGTGTGTGGGGGCAGGTGGAGCAGGTCCTCTTGGCTTTAATTTCACAACAGTCTGACTGGCTGAGGAGGAGTCTTTTGTCGATACAACTCCTGGAAATCTAGACGCACTTGAAAGGACTACCACTGCAACAGTCCTCTGCGAGGGTCACACTTTAAACAAGAACATCCTAGATAGCATGGAGTGTGAGTAAACCATGCTTTTAAAGTTGGGGCAAAATTTCCCATCACAACAATATTCACACAGTAACTTTAAAATTAATGCAGTGCAAGGGCTTTTTAAATACTTTCTATATTTTTTCTTTAACTTTATTAAACATAAAAGCCGAAAAGGCTGAAAAATGTACCTTTCAAAAGAGGCCCTACTTTGTCCGTGGAAATGTTGCTTATGTGATAACTTTTCATTGTTCCCAAAACCTTCCTTTTATTTCTTTTTATTCATCACATAAAACCACACCCACAGATGATTCTGGACCCATTTTGAAAAAATGTGGCAGAGGCTGTTGTTCTGGATAGGTAGCCTGATGGACAAGTTTAAAATTATGACTGGGTTGTGCTTCGTCTGTTCCCTGAGTGTGAAGAAGGACTCTCAGCAGCCTTAGTAGAAGAGCGGTTGTTCTTTTGGTTTGACCAATGGAGAAGTGAGAGCCTTCCAGGTGGATTCACAGTCCAACCAAATCAGGGAACCTGTTCACATCCATGCTTTAAACTGAACTGTTGGGATGCTCCATTAGGAGTGGGTGGTGCTGTGAAAATAGATGTACATAGCTTTCTAACTTTTAAACAGTAAAGTCCCCACTCATCGCATTTGAAATTGTATTATAATTGTCTGGTCCTTCACTGTTTGCACATGTCCGTTTATGATGATGGCCAAGCATCCTCATTCCTTGCTTACACATTAACACCTAGTTGCTGTTTCTATTAATTAGTTACCTTAGTACCAATATTTATTACACAACAATAATACAATACTCAATACTCAATATTGTATAATAACTATTGTATTTATTATTCAATATTTATAATAATATAATGTTATTTATTATACAGTGATTTTCTCAAGTTAGTTCAAGGTGGTGTGTATATCTTTCCTACTTTATCTCCTCAATAACACCCATGAGCTAGGGTAGGTTGAAGGAATGAGTCTGCCAGTACATTTCATGGCTCAATAAAGACCAAAACAGACACACTCTGGCACTCAAACCCACTGTAGCACACTGACTCTCCCTGGTTCCTTTTGTCCAAGTCATTGAATCGTTGATCAGTCAGTGGGGAATCCATTTGTGTAGAGGAGAGGTAATACTCACATGTGGCAGATATTTCACTTGACATTTTGAATTGCAGGCAAAAATCAAAGAAAAACAAAAGACAAAAGACACAAAACATATGGCACCTTAAAGACTAACTTTCATATTTTACAAAAGACACAAAACATATGGCACCTTAAAGACTAACTTTCATATTTTAATGTAACGTTTTGTGGACACGTCTGAAACATCTACTGACATTTTGACTAAGGCTATGTTAAAGGCTTTGGGCAGTTGAAGGGCAAAAATCTTGAGGCACACAATCCTCCTCTTGATATCAGTGGTGTATTTATTCCAACTTTCAATTTCCTCTGCTCCCACATGTTTCCTCTATACCACTTTGAGAAACTGAACCATGAACTGACTTTCTTAGGAAGAGATCCTACACAATAAGATTTGGCCTTTTGATTTCAGAGTCAGAATAGGGAAGAATGGAATGGCTGGAACTAAAAGAAATATACAGTGGTACCTTGTATAAAGGAATTAATTTGTTCCAAATGAAATTCTGTTAAGAAAAAATTCCTTTATACAAATTTCCCATAGGAATGCATTGAAAAGGGATTAATCCCTAATTGTGATCATTTTTATGATCCCAATTCCATAGACGATTCTGTTAAGAAAATTTCCCCTATCTCTGCCATTTTTTATGTTGTACAAATTTTATGTTATACAAACCATTTGTTATACGAGGGTCCACTGTACCCTGATTGTTCTTTTCAGGTGCGCCCCAACATTACAGGTCAAATCCAATTTCCAGTGTCATGTTGAGTTGACCTATCCTATTAATGGGATTTGCCCAATAAAATAAAATAAATATATAAATGTTAAATTATTTAGTAGTGGAGTCAGTGAACCTACTCTAACTGACATTTAGATTTCCCTCTAGGAAACTGAAGCAACAGTATTGGTTATTTTATTGCATTTCCCTTTGGAGAAAATTCCCCACCCTCTCAAGAAACATTAATTAACTATCAGAGGTGTATAGATGTGTGTTTTTGGACTACAGATCCCAGAATTCCCCCAGGAGGCATGCCCTTTCGTCATTCTGAAAGACACACTTGGGTTTTCTTTTGCATTCGCCACTTTTTCTTCTTTCTTCTTTCTGTTTGTTTCTTTCAGAAATTGACCAAGGGAGCTGTGGGGATCCAGGCGTGCCAGCGTACGGCAGAAGAGAAGGGTCAACATTTCGTCATGGGGACTCGTTGACGTTCGAATGCCAGCCTGCCTTTGAACTGAAAGGACAGAAAACAATCACTTGTCAAAAAAGTAGCCAGTGGTCCTCTCAGAAACCAATCTGTGTTTGTAAGTCAGAGGGAAGGGCCCCCCCCCACACACACGACCCATTCACCAAAGCTAGTTGAGGTGTTGTCTGGTTTAAACCCTTGGGCCATGAATGAGCGCACAGGTTATGGGAGAGACGGGGATGGGTTTTCATGTATGTTCTTCTCAGAAAGCAACTACTAATTAAACATTTTGGAAAGGCTTGGATGGGGTGGGACATCACTTCATCTACAGACTGCTGTCATCCTGTTGGCTTGACTAAAACTCTTGTTCAGGGCTTGGATCCAGTTCTAACCTTCGCCATAATGGACTCTCTAGGGAGGTATCATTACCTCAGAAGTCCAGCATTGACACAGAGGCTGAAATCTTGTAACCTTTGGCATTGCATAAAGTCACACCTACAGAAGTCCATGGGAGCCATATCCAGGCAGCCTGAGTGCCCAATTGCACAATTAGTTGTCAAAATGCTTGTAAAACTAGCAGCACAATTGTAACAGCATAACTTCTTCCTAGATATAAATTGTACTTTGGTGCACACTTTTTAACAGCTTGAACAACTTCAACTGATTAATGCATAGCTATGCAACAGGATTTGAGCCAGAGTATCACAACATTATAGCAATGCAATGAACTTTAAGTGTTGTAATTCCATCCTGAAGGGTCCTGAAATTTGCAGTATAGTGGAGGATTTCAAATAAATCATGCATTCCCATTAATAACAGAAGGGAATTCTGAGTCCCTCACCAAATTACACATCAAAAGATTCCTTACAATGGAGCTGTGACAGGGAACGTGATGTCAAAGTATTATGCCTCTGTGGTTTAAATGCACTTGCAGACACAGAGGAAAGGGAGTCTGTGTTGGTAACAGAAGGGGCAGTAGGCTAAAACCCCATCATATAGTCTAGTCTCACAGTGAGAGACACACTGTCCTCACACCTTGAATATTGCCACTGATTCTGGAAGAGCCTCGATCCATTAACCAAGAGCCTTATCTTCTTTTGAGCCCACTTGCTATCACAGATAGCACACATCATATGACATCACTCAGAGGTGGCTGAGTTTTAGCTGGGTGTTGAGGTTGATTTGCAAATAAAGGGGCAGGGAGTAGAAACCTGTTTGGGTTAGTCAGGTCCAGAAAGAATATGAGAGCTGAGGCTAAGGATAGGAACAGCTTTCCTTGTCCCTCAGGGTTGTTTTTTTTTTTAAATGAATTATTTCCATACTGAGTATAAAGACATTTGAGGAGTTTCAAAACAGAGCTAAAAATATTCAGAGCTGAAATTTGCAATTTTTCAAAAATTCTTCAAAACGAAACTGAATTGCAATTCCCTTCCCAAAACAGATCTAAACTAAAAAATTTACACTTATCAGATTATGTAGGTTAAAGGTGTCTGGCTTGCCATGCAGCTGTTCAAGATGGGAAATCAAGAGGTTATTATCCCAATACCATTTGAACACAATGGGATTTGAAGCCAGTTTATTAAGAACTACATTGACAAAGCACTAGATCAGTGGTTCTTTGCCTGTGGGTCCCCAGATGTTCCTGGACTGCAACTCCCAGAAATCCCTTCCAGCACAGCGAGTGGCGGAGGCTTCTGGGAGTTGCAGTCCAGGTATATCTGGGGACCCACAGGTTGAGAACCACTGCACTAGATGATGAATCATTTACAGTGGTACCTTGTATAAAGGAATTAATTTGCCCCAAATGAAATTATGTTAAGCAAATTTTTCTTTGTACAAATTTCCCATAGGAATGCATTGAAAACAGAGAAATCCCTAATTGCGACCATTTTAATGTTATTTATTTATTTATTTATTTATTGCATTTATACCCCGCTTATCTACAATATGTACTCTAAGCGACTTACAAAACATCGGGCCTCAATAGCCATAAATTACAAAAAAAAACAAAAAAAAAACAAATAATAACACTAAGCAAAGTTAAAACCTAATGGCACCTCAATGACTGACAATGATAGATAAAATAGTTTACGATGGCGGAGGAAAAAAAAAACAGTTAAAGATCGCCAAAGGCCTCCCGGAAAAGGTAGGTCTTTAACGCCTTCCGGAAGGCCAGCAGGGACTCTGCAGAGCGCACTTCACTGGGGATGGAATTCCAGAGGCTAGGGGCCGCCACTGAGAAAGCCCGGGTCCGAGTACTCGTCCTCCGGGCTTCATGAGGGGTGGCGACCCGAAGCGTGTGCGCTCGCGCCTGCCGAACGGGACGGGCCGAGGTTGATCGCTGAGCGATACGCTCTGCCAGGTAGTCCAGTCCCAAGCCATGGAGGGATTCGCCCCATAGACAATTATGTTAAACAATTTTCCCCATCTCCAGAATTTTTTAGGTTGTACAGATTTTATGTTATACAAACCATTTGTTATACAAGGGTCCTTCTGTCGATCCTTCTGCCTTTTTCTCATCTCTAGTCTCAACTTGAAAAATTTAACGGCTGGTTGGGAATGGATTTGTTGCATTTTTTAAAAGGCATCTTGTTCACAATGTGAATCGAATTCTTTCCTCGCTTTGCAGCAAAAGTTTTGGAAGTTGATGTACAAGTTTCTTATTCTGAAGCAGCTGGAAATAGATAATGAAAGCAAGAATGAGATCCCAATTGCATATTTAAGTAAACTGAGGTTGGGGGATTCAATTTTCTTTCATTTTTGACGGGATATGTTGGGAATGGGAAGACATGGGGAAAGGGCCAGCATCTTGGAGTTCAGAGGTCCTGGAGTCTTGCAAATTTCTACCCTTGATGTAAACAGAATACATTTTCAAGGGTTCGGACATATGCTTAAAACAGGGAAACATAAATGCACCTCTTTAGCGAGAAAACAGAAACAGTGTCGCCCACTGCTGAAAAGGTGGATGGGTCATGCTAGAGCAGTGGTGGCCAAACTTCGGACCTCCTGATGTTTTGGACCACCACTCCCAGAATTCCAAGCCTAGACTGCCAATGACAAAGGACTGTGGGAGTTATGGTCCAAAACATCTGGAGGGCCAAAGTTTGGCCACCACTGTGCTAGAGGGTTAGCAAGTGATCTGGTCAGCTGCTGGGACTGTTGATTTCTTCTCTCTGCTTTCTATTCCTGTCTCCTCAGCATCTGACTAGATATGTGCATGAACCACTGGTTCAGCAGTCCATGCCTTTGTTTATTGACCTAAGAGGTGGTTTGGCACTTCCCCACCCCACTTCCTGTGGTGAGCATCCACTCAGAGGCAGTACACGCCGGACTCCTGCCTCAGCCTGGGCACCCACCAGAGGAAGCAGAGCTGAGAAGTTCTGAACCTCCCTTTGGCCAATAAACAAATCATCATGAATTGCTGAATGAGTGGTTTGCTCCTGTCTCTATACCATTGCTTAGTCCCCCCCCCCAATTCCAATGGACAGCCAGCCACTAACTAATGCAAAATATCTGCTAAACAAAGACAACCAGCTAACTCATTGTTAGCCTAGGTGCATGCTGTTTGCATTTCCCAAGTGAGTTCATCAGCATCTGAGGAAGTTCAGAATCCACCAGAGCTGGGAGTCTGTAGGCAATTAGACACCCAGGCTCTGTTTTCCTCTACTGCTGCATTGCGGTAATCCCGTGGTTGTCCTTGTAAAATTTGCACCACTTGGCATAACTAATCATGGCTAACTGAGATGGCTCCGTTCATGCCATGATTGCACCATTGGGGATGTGAGCAGGCACATAACCGAAAGGTACTCCCAGCATGTTCTCAGTTAGCTGCAACTCACTGCAAGTTACGCAAACCTCATGTGAACACCCGTAGGATTCTGGCCGAGATTTGAAAACCGATTCAGAATTGAAAACCCTCTTCCTCTTCTTGATCAAAAGCTAGCGTCTTCTCATGTTGGAGTGAATAATATTAGATTTTTCCCTTGAGATGTTATCCATTCATGCAGGAAAGTTGAGGACAGTGATGGAAAGTGACACATTTGGAATGTGACATCCCCAAACTGGCTTAGAGTCTAGAAGTTACACTATTTTTAAAAAAAATCCAGCCTCTGGCTGGAGACTAAGAAACTGGAGCTTGTGCTTGTGTCCAGATGTCTTCCCCATTTTAAGCAGGCTGACCAGCTCTAAATATAGTTCATTTTTTTTGTATTTAAAAAATATAACAGCCCCAAGGGACTTTAGCCCTGTAGGTAGATCAAGGTATATGCTGTCTCTCTCTCTCACACACATACAGTCTTGCTCGTGTGTGTGTGTGTGTAGAGAGAAACAGAGGGGGGAAAGAAAGAAAGAACTGACCATATGGATGTAATGACGCCTTGCAATTTTTCTCCTCTCTAAAAATTGTGTGTGTCATTATGTGTGCGCGCGTGCGTGCGCGCACACACACACACACGCACACACAACCCTTCAGAACAGTGCTTTAAAACTGGGATTTGTCTTCTCAGCAGCTTGCCTAGAATTTCTCAGCTACAAGTTTAGTGGTAAAGAGGAAAATAAAAACATGTCTGAAAGCTGTTTGATCTTTCTTGGCAGTATAAAGTTGTAGGCTGTATATATTTGGGGTTGTACTCTCAGCATCAGATGGGTGAATAGCTATGGGATCGAGGCCAACAGAAGAAGCCAGATACCTCTATGCATTAAGTGTGAAGCTCATTCGTTTCTCCTTTATTTTATGTTTGTTCCACCTTTCCTCCCAAAATGGTTCTTAAAATGCACTCCAGAATCGCTGTCAGTGTGACTGTGTGTTCTCATAAAGGAACAGGGCTTCTCCAGCAAATGCACCACTACAGAATGCTTCCTCGGAAAGTAGTGTTTGAAAACCACCATCTTTAAGTACAGATTGATCTCCTGAGTGATTGATGCAGAGCAATCTTGGATGTATTCTAATTGTTCCAATGCAAAATGGGGGTGGGAGCTGGGCATTGGAGAGACCCTTGCAAATGCCTGTGCAGGAGTTGCAGCAAAAAATGTTAGTGTTTATAGTCATAAAGCTATACCTTATGTCCCCTTCCATTCTTGGTTCCCTGTGGCTCAGGATGAAAATAACAAATGAGTGATGAACACCAGTTTCATTGTACTTGTGACCTATGTGTGGTGGTGGTGATTCCAGAAAAATGGGGAACAAGAAGAGGAAGCATGTTGGGATCAGGAATTGAGAGAAAGGAGGTGGGAAGCAATTGGATGTATTCTTGCATTTGTATTGTTGTGAGGACCATACAGCCTTGTCTTGAGTTTTTCTAAAAGTACACCTGAATTTAGACCTTGGGACAAGGTGCATGCTTCATATATGACTCTCTCATATTTGATAACTTATTATTTTGTTAAATTGATATCCCACTTTTCCTTTGAAGAGGGCAAGGGGGTGTAAATATAGATCTTTTTCCTATTCTAGTCGGCTGGAGGGGGGGAGAGCAAGCGAGAGAGAGAGAGAGCAACTAGTCCAAGATCAACAATCTGTTTCATAGCCAAGCACAAATTAGAGCCCAGATGTTCTAAGGAGAGATCTGAACCTTTGATTATTTTATTCTCACAGTTGAGAATATAAAAATGTCTCTACTGGATATGATTAAGAGATGTTTTTGCATATTTTACATTTCTGGAATTTTTTAGAAATTGAATTTTGCCCCCACCCCCACTTTTGCCAAGAGTATTGTGCAAAAAACATTAACTTGCATCTGACAAATCTTTGTTCTGCAGAAAACCTTGCAGCCTGCACAAAAGAAAAATGTTTTTACCTGTGGTTTCTTTTTTTTAACTGTGTGGCTGACCAAAAAAAACCCAAGAAACAATAAAAACTATTTTTTTTTCATTCTTGTGCAGAAGTGAGAATCTTGCAGCAATTTGGTTCTTGTTCTTTTTTTCTTTTTCTTGTGCTGTGGTGCTTCACATAATACAGTAAGTCACAATTGGAGTGGGTCCATTGAATCAATAAGAATTCAGTGAATTAACTCCTCAATGAGTTCTGTTAAATCCCATACACCTACTTAAATGCTAACTTAATATGTTAAAGGAGGTTTTAGTTAAATAGGCCTGTCTGAATCAACAGCGCAGGGGAGTTGAGTCATCCGATCCCCACTGATTTAATGTCCCTATTCTGAGCAGAAGGATTTAGGCCAATATGTCAAGATTCTTTCATTGGGATGAGAAAATCAATGTGTATTTACTGCATCAATTGTATCCAGAGACCTAGTTCAATACTCTTAAGTAGTACATTAAACTGGTTGAGTAGTTTCTCTGAGTTTCAGAAAGACCCAAGCCATCTGAACAGCTTTAAAGGAACCCCTTGTTCACTTTACATGACGGGGCTCCCCACCCCCAGCCAGCCTTCTACAGTTCATAGGCAGGACTCATTCAGAATTCAGGAGTGCCACAGGGGATCTATGTATTTAAGGTCTGAAGAGGTACAAAGCTATCCTATGACATCCCGCAGCCCCATATGGTCTCTGAGGATTTGCTAACATCTGTTTCAAGCCATGATGTGCATGAGTGAGGTTACAAGTAAGTGAATGATAGGCAGGTAGGAATGGATATCATCTTTTATGCCTGTCATGAGCACCTGCCCACCACTGCCTTCTTCTCTGTTCTCTAGGTATTGAACTGATTCTAGGTTGACAATACATCTGTTGGGGTCTTGGGGCAAGGGAGTAGGGCTGGTGATTCAATGTATTTGAATGTTCAATCTAGTCTTTCCAACTGTTGGACATAGTACTGCTGTGCAAAGCCAAGTGTCAACCTCTCCCTAGAGAAGTTACTCAGATGTTTTGGAAGAAATCATGTAGACTGGCAAGGGCGTGTGGCTGAGTTTAGGAAAAGATATTTGCGGGCGGTGATGAACTCCCTTTGGGCCTGGTTTGGAGGGTGCAACCGGTGCAAAATGGAGAAGCCAGGCTGCTTAGCAAGGCCACCTCCTGTGTTTGTGCTAACAGAGCTGCACTGCCTTTCTTTTAGCTACCGAGGCATACTTGAGGTTTTACATGGCGCCTGTGGGGCTCTATAGTGTTGTTCAGGATTGGGTTACCTGAGAGACCACCTTCTTCCATACAGAACTGCTTCATCCCTTACATTCTGTGGGGTGGGCACTGTATCATATCTTATCCTATTGGACCCCATTGGACCATGGTGTAGGAAAAGGCGTTTGTTGATGAGTCTCTCGCTATGCGTGTTGGTTGGGTGCTGGCTGTCTCCCCCTGGTTGTTAAAGTTGCTTGTGACCCCTATAGAATCATAGAATACTTGAATTGGAAGAGGTCTATCAGGTCATCAAGTCCAACCCTGAATCAAAGAAGCTATGACAGATGGTGGTCCAATTTTCTCTTCAATGGCTCTGGTGCTGTAGCACTCACCACTTCCCAAGATCTTTGTTGTACTGCTGTAACAATTAAGAAGTTTTTTTTCTCCTGATTTTCTGCTTAAATCTGTATTGTTTTCTTGATTGTCTTCTTGACCTAAATAACTTGTTTCTTATCAACTAGATTGCTGTTTTTTCATTGTTCATGTTTGGCTGTTCTTACCAACCACTGTGATTAATTTCAATGTAGAGCAGAAGAATGTTCTAGGAATGATTGGATTAGTAAGTGGGTGAATTAATAAATCAGTAAACTTGGGGAAACCCACCTGAACAAAATGGCAGGTGCTTTGCCTTTGCTCAGGCAGGACCGGCCAACATGGAATTGGAGGAGACTCTCTCATTTAACAGAAGAGACAAAGTTTCTCTGCTGTTAAACATTCCTCAGGGTCACATCTTTCTCAACTGTCAAGTGAGAGAGGAAAGTTGAGGGGTCATTGTTTTTTTTTATCCCTGCCGCTCTCCTACATGATGAGGGAAATCCCTCATTTGAAAGAGATAGAAGATGCCAAGTTAGGATGAGAGCAGGTGACACCTTCACAGGCGTACTCATGATAACATTCCTTTTCTTCCCCCATCAACAAATATTTAGGACTGTATGAAATAGACTGATCAGTCTGTGATGTGTGATCTTCTCTCAACCTCTGAGATAGAACGCAGCTCTCTGAGGGCTGGAGAGTTACAATGAAATGGGCCTGGCTGTGTCAATTAAAGGTCTCCATTTTACAGGGAAGGCTAAGGAGGCCTTCGTATTTCAACTCTTTCCCCGGTTCGGTTTCTGTTTATGGCATATTTGAATTTACACATCTACTTAACGTAGCATCTAATCTGTGAAACAGCCCTTTTCCATTTGAAATGCCGCTTCAATGATTTGATTATGGGGTGTGGGCATGTTTTCCCTTTGTAGGAACAGATGCATTCTTAATGGCTTAAATCTTTACCACAGAGGGTTTTTTTCTCTGCTTGCCCATTTGTTTTTGGGCAGCCAGGAGTTGGCATGCTGCCACCTTTTTCTTTTTTCCCCAAGAATGCTTTTGTGAGCCTCGGAGAAATTTAGAAGGCATAAAGATGGTGGCAGCTGCAAAGCAATGGAGCAGATATGTGTTTATTTATGTATATTCATCAGGAGGGGCAAAGTGCCTTACCAAGTGCCAAGGAACATATCTACAGGATGAACGATATTGCAGATCTATAGTATAAATGCATCTCTTACATTAAAACATGGTTGTCTTTGAAGATTCTCAGTCATCCAGGTGAGGTTATCCGGAAGTTGAGTCATGGCAACTGGACTTCTTTTGTGAGATTGATTAAAGCATTTTGGATGTTTCTGTGGACAGAAATACAGAACGTTGAATGCACATATGGCAAGCTGGTGTGACACCAACCTGCAAAGGCTGGATATACTGGATGACTTTGGATCATTTTTTAAAATAATTTTTAAAGACCATGTTTAAGATGCAGTATTTGGAAGGGGTGTTCTTCATAAGTTAACTAGGCCAATAATGCTTCCTTGAAAATTAGGTGATAGCTTGACTGTCACCCAGACTCTGGAGATAACCAATTGAGAACTGTGGAGGCATGTGACTCCAGTTTAGAGGATGCAAGGAATCCACTCTGGATTTCAGTCTCAGCTTTACTAGCACCATTGAAGATGTTGAACTCTATCTCCAGGATACATCCAGCATCATGCACAGGTTGTTTAAAATCTGAGTTAAAACACAGAGGCCCCGTGCACTCGGAGATACGCAGTAGCTCCTCTTTGCAGTTCGTTACATTTCCTTTATTACAAGAGTTGTATTTCGAGAATAACATTAATGAGCATGAATGATGCCACTTCATTGGTATAATGTATAGCAATGTATAGCCACTCTTGATGTTTTTGTGCATGTGGAATGTGCCATAAAGTGTAAAAATAGATAAGGCAATCCGTACTTTGACTTGCAACGTCCCAGGAGATACAGAATGGTAGTTCAGTGACAATCTTTAAATCACTGGCATTCCTTTCTATTGCTCCTCCCTTCAAGGCAGGGTTCTTGAACTAGCATGTTGCTTGGGGGGGGGATTTTGAAGCACCTGCTTTTTCTATTAGGAGGATCATAGACTAACTGAATTGAAAGGGGCCTCTAAGACCATCAGATCTAACCTTCCGCTTAAGGCAGAAATCCAAATCAAAGCAGATCAGACAGAATTTGTTTTGAATGCCTCCGGAGATCATTGGTTCCATTGTTGTACTGCTTTTAAAAACATCTGTTGACAGACAAGATTTATTGGACAAGTATCATTTCCATTGTTCAGCCTCTGCTTTGACCGGGGGAGAATCAGGGCTTGGGATCAAAGCTTCTGGCTATGTTGTTTACAGGGTTGTGGGAAGTTTTAGTTCCCCCCCCCAACCAAAAAAACTACCAATCCCAAGCCATCACCATTAGAGATGGGTACGAAACAAACTGCTCCGCGCTGGCTGGGGGGGAAGATTAAGCCTGCTCTTTCCCCCAGCCAAACTAGAAGTTACACAAGCACCACACACTACATGAACATGATGACATGCTATTGCACAAGCACCACACACACAGTAGTATCAAATCATGGGTAAAAACAAATAACGAATCAGTGAACCAACGAAATGATTTTTTTGAAAAATATTCATTAAAAATGAAACAAACCGAACCCCTAAATGAAATGAAATGAAACGAATCATCATTTTTTCGGTTCGTGCCCATCTCTACTCACCATAATCTCTAGGAACCCAGTCCCTGAAGCGAATACCCCCAATAATACTAGAATTGTTCATTGGGAAAACCAAGAGTTACACATACTCCAGGTCTTAAATACCATTATAGATCTTTAGAGATCTCCTTCTCAAGAGAGGTTTGCTTGTCATATGGCCACTGAGCTACAGCCCTTCCCCTACTGAAAGCTTTTTAGAAAATGGCAAGTCCAGTAAATGAAGACCCTTCCTCCCCACATTCAAGGGGACTTTTACCATTCACAGTGGGTAAAATGCTTTTAGTTTCGTCTGTTACCATCTGATATGCTTAAATCGTGGTTCCTGTTTCTTGATTCACTGACATCCATCACACTGGCTTCTACTTCCCAGTGCTTTTTCATATATCCATGACTGATTCCAAGATGCCTTGTGGATAAGTTGTAAATATGGGATAAAATATGGGGTGCGCAGTGGTGTTTGGGATGTATTGCGTTCAGAGAAACAAAAGCCTCATGACGTGTTTCTGACCTGAAGCTCATAATCAGTCTGCTTGTCAGCAGAAAACACAGTTTGATGTACCCTTACAGGGAGGGAGACTGAATGAATCCTCCTTGTCTCATGGACCTGCCTTTATTTACAGAGTGGATATCTATCATACTTCTGTAATCCGACACTGTAGCACTGCATTTTGTAGATTGTCATATTAATATTTCCCCACCAGATGTACCATATTTGTTTCTTCTGCTGAAACTCCCAGTCATATTTCCTTACTATCTACCAGTGTTACCTCACAAGCCCCATTGGTGATTGGAGATACTCATTACTATATTGTTCCTGTTCATTAGCTGTAGCCTGGGATTAATTTAGGGGCCCATCATTGATACTGTTTATCATTGATACAGTGCTTCCTGGGAGGGGGACAGCATAACAATCAGCATTTAAATGTGCATTGCCAGGTCAACAACCTGTCCACAAATACAACCCTGAACCTCTTTCCGCTGTAATGAGTCTGCATTTTGTCAACAGTTGTCTCAGCTGGTGTGAGCTAATAAGGGAAAATACTGGGTCAGCTTTCCAAGAGGCAAGGAGAAGCCTCTGGGTACCCTATCTGATCAGCGTTAAGCCAAGATGCCATGGCAGTCTGGGTGTCAATATCATGTAATCTTACAATGATATCTTGTGTCGCAGCCTCCTATCCTGTCCTGTGGCTAAGCTGCCTGGAGCTGATGGAGGTTGTTGTACATACCCCTGTTCCTGCTTTGACTTTTTATATCAGTTAATGCTCTAATAATAAAGCATGAACTAACGGTCTCAACCGGTCTAGAACATGGATCCAATTTCTCGACTGTTGGTGTATGCAGGCCTTAGCCACAGTGAGGCATGGTGCTCAACTGTTGAGCAACAATCGTTGGTTGCACAAAACTGATTGGTTGGTTGGTTTAAAAAAATTCACATGAAAAATTGCCTTGCCAATTGTCTTTGTTGTGTTCTATAAAGCCCCTATGGAGACCCTAATAAGGTTTTCAATTTACACAAGTATTCAATATGCTAAATACACTCTTAGGTAGAGATGAGCATGAAACGCCAAAATTGTGGGTTTGTTTCATTTTTTGTTTGTTTTTTAATTTGTTTTGTTTGGAATGAAATGGTTTTTAAAATCATTTTTTGATTTGTTTCTTTTTTATTTTATTTTTTATAGCCGGCCTGCCCCGCCTGTGCCAACCAGCTGCCCTCCGGGCCAGTTGTTCCTTTTTTTCCCCTCTTTAGTCTAGCACCAACCAGCCGGCCCGCCGGCCGCAAGGGCCTGTCAGCCATCTATGCAATTTAGGTCTGGTGCAAGCTCATGTGCCAGAGCTGACTACCAGCCTCTTCTTAGATCATTTTAGAGAGAGGGATTCAAGTTTGTGTTTTTGGATGATAGCTCCTGGAATTCCTAGTGAATTCTGGGAGTTTAGATTCAAAAATCTACACTCTGTCATGCCTGAATCCTGTTGGGGACCCAACTCAGTATAACAGTTACATTATGATCTTAGAACTACTATGGACCGCCTAGTCCAGTGGTTCACAACCTGTGAGTCCCCAGATGTTCCTTGACTTCAACTCCCAGAAATCCTGGCCAGCTCAGCTAGTGATGAGGACTTCTGGGAGTTGCAGTCCACGAACATCTGGGGACATGCAGTTTGAGAACCACTGACCTAGTCCAACCTCTGTCAAGGAGCTTAAGTGGGGAATTAAACTCCCAGCCTAAATCACAGAGCTATCCAGCAGTTCATTGTCCCAGACTCCGGTTTATAAGACTCACGTTCAAGGCCCATGGTTACCTTTCAGTCTGACATACCTCACAGGGTTGTTTTAAAGCTAAATGGTGAGATCAGTGGAAGAAAACAAGCTCACTGTCATGAAAGTCATATCATCAATTTGTGGTTGTTATGTGCTGTTACTTTGCTTGCCATTATATGGTGACCCAATCAGAGAAGGACCTCCCCAAGGTCCCATTGGTAGCAGCCCTGCTCAGGTCATGCAAAGTCAAAAGTGGGGCCTCCTTTACTGAGTGTGCCTGCCTCAAATAAACAGTCCTCTCTGCAGTAATTATAGACATGTTTCAGACATGATGCCAACCATGTATCTTGTTCACGTTTCGAAAGAACAGCCTAAGGAATGAATGCAGATTGGAATCCTTACATGCCGTGCTAGCCGAAGATACCTTGCTCTTTGAGACATTCCATATCATGCCAAGCTGGTGTTGTGGATAGAGTGACTCGGGAGACCTGGCTTCAAATCCCTACTCAGTGCTGCCATTTGGGATGCTAGTGAATCCAGCTATGGGAAGTAACCTTGACAAGGCCAAGGAATCATTGCCTCCATGTTGGTTTAGGAGTTCTTGTTTCCAAAACGTATCATGGATCATACATAGGGCATCTTCTACACCAAATGGCAAAAGCAGCTCATGTCGGTTCTGGTGATGAGCTCCCGGCAGATTTATACCAAATATCCTTAAGCTTTGTTCCATTAACTAATGGCTTGGGAAAGCAAGCTGTCTACTCTGTAAGATTTTATATGGCAAGAGTTATTTGTAGAATGGAAAGGCAGACACATCAAGAAACCCACTACAGTCATTGGCTTGCCACCCAAATTCAAACTACTGGTCCGTTTTATGTGTTTTATATGTTTTGTATGGTTCCTTGTTTAGAGTGTGTAGTAGAGATGGGCACGGAACGAACATTTTTTCGTTTCCGTTACCGTTTGTCGTTTCCGTTACGTAACGAAACGACAAACGAAAATTGTGATGAAAATGAAACGAAACGAACAGAACCACGAAAATTGTGGTCGTTACGTTTCGTTTCCATTAATGGCGACACGCAATGAAATGAATTGTTTTAAATGTTAAAAAACGCCCTGGACATCCGTAAAAACACAGCGATAATTATTTATATTGTCTGATAATACCTACCAGGGGGGTTGGGGTCCTTAAAACATTTGTTTTTGTCTTCTCCCATCGTGATGTATTTTTCTTTTCCCTTTAAAATGGATGTCGCCACCAGCCACAAAATGGAGGCAAGCCATGTGATGTGGGATCATGTTCAACCAATAGCATGCCCAGGTTGCAGACTGGGCAGGCAGGTCTGGCAGCCACAGAGGGCATAAAAAGCTCTGGCAGCCCCCGTCCTCCTTGCAGTCTCTGGTGGGAGTTAGGGTGGGATTGCTGTCTCTGCGACTCTAGCTTCAGTCCTGCAGCCTCCCTGTGTGTGTGCGTGCTACGTACCTCTCGGTGATTACCCTCGCCTGCCCCGCAGTGCAGTCACTCTGCGGCTGCCTTGCATCCTGGGCAACGCCCGCCGCTGCCTTTGCAGCCTCCCTGCATACCTAGTCTATACTGTGTCTCTGCCAGCATCCATTTTTTTTAGTATTTTCCCTCTAGTCTGGGGCATTGGGGGATGCCTGCGCAAGGAAATGCTTTAAAATCACGCAAAAAGCGGATAGAAATGACAAACGAAAAAACAAAAAACGGTAACGAAATTTTTCAAAAAATTCCCGACAAACGGAAACGAACCGAAACAGACCTCTCAACGACAAACGAAAAACCGAAACACCATTTTTCTGTTTCATGCCCATCTCTAGTGTGTAGTGGAACAGCACTCTAATTTCGTAGTGCATATCTTGCATATGCATAATGACAATAAAAACTCCTATTCTATTCTATTCTATTCTCTTTAGCAACATCAAACATGTTTAGTCCTTCATAAGTAACAGGATTTATGTCCAGTATTTTTGTCATCAACATAAGATAAATAAACTGATTATTATCATTTTGCAGGCTGAGAGAGATCACATGCTTTGCTGATACCATTTTGCATGTTCCTCTGAAAATAATAGCATCTGAAACATGGAATAACTGGGGCTATGGTCTGCATGGACAAGTGGAAGTTGTACTAGAGAGAGCTAGTATGGTGTTATAGTGTTCCGAGGAAGCAAGAAATCTGAGCCAATCCCTGCTACACTGTGAAAACAATTGGGGGTGGTGGTGGTGGCAATGATAGATGCTCTCCATAAATATCTTACCTGCCTTGAGAAGTGTATAAGGATCACTGTTATTTGAACATGACTCGGTAACACAAAGCAAAATTACTACTACTGCTACTACTACTGCTGCTGCTGCTGCTGCTACTACTACTACTACTACTAGTAGTAGTAGTAGTAGCAGCAGCAGCAGCAGCAGCAGCCTTGGAGGAGTTATCCATGTCTGTTATTCATAAGCCTATCCTACTGTGCTTTTTTTGTCTCTGGGGTTGTGAGAGTGGGTGCTTAGCTTCAAACAAGGGGGAATAAATAGCTTTTGAAGACTCGGGACACTCAAAATGGTGAAACCCATGGCACATCCCCAGTTTAATGCCTTGTTCTCATGTTTGAGGTGACATCTTTTGGAGTAGCTTAGGGAATCCTTAAACTCTATCCTTTCACTTTGTGGTGACCACCCTTGCCTAGAAATATGTCCATGGGGAAATTTCTTCACATATCTAGTCTGTTTCAATTTCATCACCCTGAGAACTGTAGCTGTTATTGATTTTTTCCCTTGCAGACTATTACTAACGGTTGCAAAAGGAATCTTCATTTCCTTGCCCCTTCTCATTTTTTTCTTATTACTGCCAAAAAGAGAAAGGAGAATGGCAGTTATTTCGTTTATTGCAACGATACATCATGTCTCATCCTTATGGTTGCACGCACGGAGTTATCAAATATTATACTTCCAACAATTCAGAAGTAGTTTATTCTTAACTCAGAGTTGCCCAAGGAACACTGATAAACAGCAGTAATGGGATACAAATTGATTAAATGCATACAGTGGGGAAAGTTTGCCATATTGGATAGAAAGTGACTAGCTCAAGATAGAAAGTGACTAGAATTAGTAGTACATAAGTGTTTTGGAGGTGCTAAGGCCCCAAGTGAAAACTCTGCAGTAGTAAGATGAAAACTGGTGATTATCAAGGCTGTACTGACCCCCCACTCTAGTCCAGATACAGGAGTTCAAGTTTAATCTTTCTTCGGCCCTAACAATAGAAAATTGTCTACCATCCCTCCAAAACAGAAGCTTGCTTTAGATAAGCCCCAGGATAAGTCAAGCTGCTGTTGAGAGCGTTGTGGCGCAGCGGTTAAACTGCTGCACTGCAACTAAAACTGTGCTCACAACCTGGGGTTCAGTCCCAGGGAGCAGGTCATGGTTGACTCAGCCTTCCATCCTTCCGAGGTCAGTAAAATGAGTGCCCAGCTTGCGGGGGGGGGGGGCAATGTGCAGCCTGCATAATTAAATTGTAAACCGCCCAGAGAGTACTTGAAGTAGTATGGGGTGGTATATAAGCAGAACTCTGCTTTTTGCTTTGTTGTCCAAAAAAGAAGAATGCAACGGATGGGATGGTCTCACTCTTGCCCATCCTCAGCAGAAGTTGCCACCTCAGTCTGCCTCATGATAGGGCTGGCCCTGTAATGAAGGCCGTGGTTTGGTAAGAGTCCTCAAAGGATAGTCCAACCTCCCCAACACAAGCCAAAGGTTGGTCTCTCTCTCTCTCTCTCTCTCTCTCTCTCTCTCTCTCTCTCTCTCTCTCTCTCTCTCCATCACTTCAGCTTTGACATGGTCTGCCTTGGCTTCTCCCTTCACCAGTAAAGACTCTTTCACACAAGTAGAACCCAACTGGTGAAATGGGCACAATCTATCATGTTTTCTAGCATATTTGCCTTGGGAACAAAAGGGGAGAGGTTGAATTAGGTTGATATAAGATTGGCAAAATGTACTTTGGGCAATGAATTCAGAATTGTCCCACTGTGCTTTCATGCATTCCTGCTTCTTATTTTTGATTTACATACCACCAACCTTGATTCAGAGTATAACTCCAGGCAATGTATTAGTAAAGTTAAAACAGTAACATAAAATAACATTATGTCTCCATAGGTTTAAGTTACCAGAGCTGTTGCAAAAAAATTGTATCCAGTTGTATCCAGGATGCAGCTCTGTGGATGCAGTTGCACAAATAGTCATAAGATCAGATGTTCACTCAATTGGACAGCTAGCTGTGTAAATTGTTGTACAACTAATTCTGCATGGGATTAGTTGTACAAGTAAATCTACAACAAATTCCCCATGCACTTCTGCAGGTGTAAATTTATGTTGCTCCAAGTACAACACGATTACTCCTTTTGTGCACTTGTTTTGTATGTGTATGTGTTTGTGTGTGTGCATGCATCATTTATCTCTCAAAGTGAAAGGACACTAGTTGCATAGTAACATTTTGCTCAAATTGTGGAGCTCTTGACAGGGAACGAACTCGTTGTGGGTGTCAGTCTGGTGGCCACAAATCTCAGGTGGTTTAAAAATTCCTCACTCCTTTTGTCCTGTTGAAACAACTGAAATAGGTAAGGATGAGCAATTTAGCTAGTATTCTTCCCATAGCTACCGTTTAACTGCCATGAAATCAGTGCTGTGTTTCTCATTTGGCTTCTCACTTTGCTTCTCATACCACTTTCATGTTGATCCTTGCTATTTTCTTGATGTTTCTCAAGAGGCTTATTGCACGTAACTCTGCAGTATTCTGGGTGAATTTATCTGCGTCAAAAATGGAAGGTAGTTTCCTGTATGCCTTTGGCTAAAATGGGCAGCTAATTTCTGGTGGCAAAAATTAGCATTTGATTGTTCTTTGGGGTGCCAGTTCCTAGATATTCATTATATTGTATGTACGTGAAGTATGATCTGGACACAATACTGCAGAAATTAAGACCTGGGACCCATGTTTGTGCAGAAGCTACGATCCCATTCATGAGCTGGGAAAACAAATATGTATGATGCGAACATCAGACAAAGTGGATTCAGAAGAGCTGCCTTGGGGAGTTTTGCACAAGGCATGAGTCAGCCGTGGGTGGGAGTGGCTTGTTAAAAATTGAACGAGTGACTTGCATTTACTGTGAGCCCACGAATGTGGGGGCAGCTCACCAGTGGACAGCCCTGTCGAACGTGGAGATGCAGCCAGCAGTGCCGATGTTCCGGGGTGGCAAGGCTGTCCCAAATTTTGCCCCAAAATCTTTTTCATCACTTGGTGGAAAGCATTCCTCCATCTCACTGTATGACTCAAGTGTGAAAACAGCTGTGTACCATCTGTGCTAACTGGTTTAGCCATCATTTTGTCTTATCAAGGAGTAATTCAAGTTCTATGTTTTCAGAGGGTGTGTATGTGTGTGTGTGTGTGCGCGCGCAGTCTGATCCATTGTGTTATTAAGTATCTTGGAATACTGGAGCATCATTCCTTTTGCTTCTAAGTGTGCCCATTTCTACACTTAACAAAAAAAAAAAAAAACAGATGGACAGAAACCTGTTATCATATCATCCAGCCAATTAAAACATAAGTGATTCCTTTAAGAATAAATGTGTATTTGTGAAATACAGGTTATCCCAAAGGATCCTTCCTTTTCTAAGGTGAAAGGTGGGGTAAAAATAATCTAAAAGAAATGAATAAATAATAAACAAATCAGTCCTATCTAAACCCAGATTTAACTGCCTTTGCTTCTGCTCCAGTGCAGGATTTCTGAACACTTCCATGCTTACTGAAAACCCAAGCTGCTTTATCTACAGGATTTCCATGTTATTTCTCTTCTGCTTCTCGTTATGCTGCGGCTCGTTTGCTGCCGTGTTTCTGGTCTCCAGAGATGGCAGCAATGCCAGCCGTCTTTGAACCAAAACCATTAAGGCTTAGGCAGTAAAAGGAAGAGCGGTTCAGGGGAGGATGGAGAGCAAGGACATAAATAACCCTGCTTAATGCTTAATGGTTCCATGTTTACAAAAAAAGGCATCTGATGGATTTTTTTTCTGCCTTGCAATTAGAGACCCTGCACTTGCTTTTAAGTAAAAGGAAAGATGACTGAGGTGGTAGGAAGTGAATTAGGAAAATAAGTCAGACTATGAGAGAGAGAGAGAGAGAGAGATGTTTTCCCAGCTTCACCATTTCCCAGCCCCTGTGTAGAAATCTTCACATTTATCTTTTTCAGCTATTTGGGAAGTGTTAAAGAGAGGAAAATTTTTTCCTTGTTATTTATTCATTAGTTTGTTTCTTTGTTTTGGTGCTACAGTTCTCAAAACCTCCACAGCAACCTGGCTGGCTTAGTGACCGTGTTGCCTAGGGTGTTCCTGGAGTTGTACTGTAATCAAGAAAAAATAATGTGTGTCCAGTCTTGGTAATGCCCCTCTAATGGTCGGGAGAGCCATTTTCTTTGGGCCTTTTTACACAACCCCTAAGATCCGCTGGTCCCTTAAATTCGGACCAGAGATCTTGAGGGTTTGTCGCTCTTCCTTCCTCCCCACCACTCCGCACTTCCTTGCTTCTGTCTGCGTGAGGGGAGGGAGGAAAAAAAAGCCTTAAAAGGGGACAAAAGTATAAAAGCTTACCTCCGGTGCCGGTGGAAGCTGCTCCGAGCCCCGGTCACTTCCTGGTTCCTCTTAAAGGGGCGGGAGGAAAAAACAAAACAAAAAGAAGCGAGGAGAGCCCGGCACTCTCCGCATCAAAATTTTTCACTCTCCCAGAGCAGGTACTTGAAAGGTGTGCTGGGTCACGCTTAGGTGGGCGGGGTCGCACTTAATTTTCTGTTAGCTCTGGAGCTGGTGGGGAAACATTTTTAAGCTCCAGAGCTGGGAGCCATTTACAGAGGAGCTTAGGGATCGTGTATAAACGCCCTTTATTTCTTTGGGTGCTGAGAACATGGATCCTTTCTGAGGAATGCAACCTCAACCTTAGAAATGAACTGAGTGGCTTCTTTCATAGCCCTGTCTCTCTAAACCATCCCTTCTCAATGAGGGAGGGGGGCATGTGATCCCCTGGTGGTGTTGGGTATGTGTGGCACATTTGTAGAGGGAGGCACAGTCTGAAAAATGTGAGAACTTTCTTAAAGATACCTGCTTCTGTTGGAATCTGTGCTTGACAGGGATGGGGATAGGTGGGACCAGAACCTGAGAAGACCTCCTAAGCTAAGAGGACCATGGCTTAAAAAAGGTTGAGGGTGGCTGCTCTAAATCTCCGATAGACTCGTGACAGAAGTTGATTTATCTTCCCCCACCAATTTCCCTCCTTTTCTCCGCCATTTCCTTGCAATGCCTATGTGGAATATTGAAAGTCTACAAATATGTAGCAGCACTGAGACTGCTACATTGGGAAGCAAATTTGAGTATTGCAAAAGGGCAGGGCATTCCTATTTAATTTCATTCTGTTCTGTTCCTCCAATCAGTAATGGGGAGAAGTGACAGATGTGGTGAATGTTTTTAAATGTTGTTCTTGTTATGCCTTCTGGGACAGCTACAGAATCCATCCATAACTGAAGAGTGTTCTGGTGTTGCACTGCAACCCAGAGCATCACCTCCCCATGCTGTATTGTGGGTGGAGTCCATGGTGTGTGTGTCAATTTGCTGTTCTACCTTAGGCCACAGCTTGTGTTGGCCTGAGGTAGACCCTGAGGCAATTTTATTTGAGCATTGCCCCCAAAACTGAACAGGCCTGCCTGCATGTCTTCATCTTCTCATTCTTAGGTAAACCTAGTTTTAACGGAGCCTGTCCTGCTCATATCCTGCCAATTGCCCTGTTTTGGTTCACAGAATCTTATCAGGGGACCGAAACCAAGATGGGATGGTCTTCTGTTTCAAACCCTCCTTTGCTTCCCTTTGTTTCTTCCATCCCTTTTCTTCCACAAAGACTCCACTGAGGGCCATGACAGAACGCTTCCTGGGTTCCTCTTCAGTAGCAGTTCTTGGAACCCTTCATCTAGACATACCCGTCGCAAAGTGGACCGTGACTGATGTCCTTTGCCATGTCGTCTTTCTTGTTGCAGTTTCCTGCTTCTTCAACTTCACTACACCTTCTGGGATCGTCCTTTCCCCCAACTATCCTGAGGAATACGGAAGCAGCCTGCACTGTGTCTGGTTGATCATCGCAAACCCCGAAAGCCGGATCCACCTGGCTTTTAACGATTTTGATGTGGAACCTCAGTTCGACTTCCTGGCTGTAAAAGATGGCGGAACAGCTGAATCACCTGCACTGGGGACCTTCTCTGGCAGCCAGCTCCCATCCTCTCTAACCAGCAGTGGCCATGTCACTCGGCTGGAATTTCAGACGGATCACTCCACAGAGAAACGAGGCTTCAATATTACATTTACGAGTAAGTGAATGGAACATAATTGCTGGGGCTTTGCAGGCAGATCCATTAAGGCTGTGTTTTATGTATATATGTATATATGGTTGGAAATGATCTATACTGCATGTAATGGAAAGCTAGAAGTAGCAATGTATATAAATACTGCTTGGGTCAAATCACCTAACTTTTGGCATAAATACTGTGGAGTCGGAGGTTGGGCGTTTGGTTCCACACTGTGCCTCCTGGGAGAGCCAGCCTGGTTGGTGTTGGACAAGCTGCACAGTCCAAGGACACCTTTAGAAGAAAGGGATGGTAAACCACTTCTGAACCCAAGAAAAAAGGTCATTCCATAAGTCAGAACTGAGATGGTGGGTCATAATGGTAAATGTTACTATAAAGACAGAGGGTGCTTATTTCACATAGATAGATA
>JAHTLZ010000008.1:18296273-18316009 GCA_023846285.1 Phrynocephalus versicolor | reverse complement strand
ATAGATAGATAGATAGATAGATAGATAGATAGATAGATAGATAGATAAGCTGCCTAGATGCCCTAAGCACATCCGATCTCGCCTGATTTTGGAAGCTAAGCAGGGTCGGCCCTGCTTAGTACTTGGATGGGAGACCACCAGGCAATACCAGGTGCTGTAGGCGCCTGGAGTAGGAACTGGCAAGCCACTCCAGTATTCCTGCCAAGAAAACTCCATGGACATGGAGTCACAAAGAGTCAGTCACGACTGTAACAACACAACACACACACATAAATAGATATGTTTTAGTGTTGCTTGTTGCTCCCAGGATCCAAGAAGCGGCATGGCCATGGTAGAAAGAATGGGAAAAGTATGATATACAATTTATCCTGGGCTTTAAAAACATTTTAGAGCAGGAAGGGTGATTCAGGCTAGAATACAAATGTTGTGGGAAAGTTCTTAGCTTTTTTTGCAGAGCTGTGGACTCACTGAACCCTCCATTTCTACAAGGTGAATTTCCTTTTTTTTAAAAAAAAAAGAAAAAGACTTACTATAGCCATTTCATCAAATTGCACCCTTGTTTTTTCAAAGCTGAGCCTTGAAAACTTCTCCAGTGAGAGCTGGGGAAGGCTTAAGGTCCCTGAAGATCAGAGAGTTTGCCTGCCCTACCTCTGTGACATCACAAAGACCCACCCCGGTGACACCACATGGTCTCCACCCTTGGCTGCAGGTTTTGGCCCGGAATTCTCTGGGAATAAGATGCTGCTGACCTGGTGAACCCCGGATGCATTCACTGTTGTTTTAAGCTCTCTGCTAATTACATGGGATGGTTATTTTTGTGGACTTAAATGGAATCAGGCTCCTAATAGCAAAGCACGTACCACTGGAAGCACCAGCAAAGGTCAGCTTGCCACCTTCCTTCCATCAAGGTGTCTTTGAAAATGAGATTCAAAAATGTCTCCATCAGAGGGTACTGTGTTGCTCCTAGGATAAAGCATGCCTCAATTAAAGAAAGACTCATAGGCCCCTTCTGTTTATGGTTCTAAGGTTAAAACATGAAATGGCTTGCTGTTGTATGTATATAGTAACCAACTGTTTCTTGAAACACTAAACAGCTGCAAATTTTTATCCTTTGTCTCACATGTAGCATTTTGTGCAAAATATGTGTGTACTGTTTTGTAGACTCAATCACAGGTCACAACTTTATATCTTAAATGGAATGTTCTTCGTCTCTCATTACTTCTTTGCAGCTTGGATGGATTCCACATTGTTGTAGAGCTGATCCTGCAATTATTTGTGTTGCCTGTTCTTAACATGTTGTAGTGATCCTACCAAAAGGTCATACAAATAAGTGGAAGACACACTCTGGTGGCCTTTTCCACCTAAAAACTCACAGTAACTACATTACTGGTTTCCCAGAAATAACTAGTTACAGATAACTATTATTGAAACTAGTTACTTCTGAGCTGTTTTGGAAATAAACTGCTTTGTTCAAGAGCACTTGCTGGTGGCTGTAAAAATGTGATAATTTTTTTTGCTTTGTCATCATAAACATTTATTAAATTTGATCAAACACCGACAGCATTCCATTTGGGACTTGGCACACCCTCAATGTACTTGTACTCCCTTCCAGTCCCTGTTGATATCCTTGCAGAACTTTGTTGCATGGAACAAAATAAGCCCACAAATTATTTCCCGATCTCCTAAATCTGAGCCGTCCATAGTCCGAGTAAATGCCAGCTTTCCCTGGCAATTTGCCCTTGCACAGCTCTCCTATAATTTTCTAAAGAACACGATTACATTGGCTTGCCAGGCGATGATGAATGACCTTTGTTATAACAGTGGTTAACAGCTCTGCAAAATTAATGGTATTTCTGGTTGGTGATTGCAAACCAGCTATTATTAAAAATAATTTGCCGTACCCGATTAGGGGACAGGTTCATCAAAGCCAGCTCACCTGTGTGCTTCCTGCCTTCCCTGGGGGCCTAATACCTAATGTTTAAGAGTGCTGATGCTGAATTTGTTCGGTGGGTTGGGAGTGGGAAGGTTTATTATGGGTCACAATAGGTATGGAGGGATTGCAACAGGTCTGTAATTTAGTTGCCATTACAAGTTTGGGATAGAGAGAGAGAGAGAGAGAGAGAGAGAGAGAGAGAGAGAGAGATTTCATTAGATACAGAAACTTTGGTCAACTACAAGAAGCGAGGAATAGTGGATTGGCATTGCCAGAATTGTTTGTTCTATCCTAGCTTTTCACCACCCACTCTATAGTACACTTTGGTTGAATTCCTTCTCCCTCCAGATAACAGTGAACAAGACCTCATAGAAACGTAAAACTGAAAGAGAGGCTATTTTCCAAACATAGGAGATCTCACCCAAAACAACACTGGAAGATAGTCAGTCAAGAACTTAGAAAATTTTGCACATTCATCCAAAGTGGAAGTGAAAGAACTGGAGATTTTTCCTTTGGGAAGAGTTAAGATGGGGCTATATAGGGTGACAGGAAGGGAGGATTTGGCCCATGGAAAGATTGCTGCACCACCCCTATTGTCAAAAGAGGCTGTTGGCTGTAATGCTATATTGTTGATGAATCTACTTTTTAAATTTTACTTGACTAGGAGCTGTCTGAGGTGCTGAACATGTGCACAGACTAGCTCCAGCATTTTAGATATCCTTTTCTTTAAATGGTAATAAAAAATTCAGGGGCATCCACTGATTTTAGTAGGGACCCAATAACATCATGCAAACCACTGTATTCATATCTGGCAAGGGAGACCAAGAGCCATCACACCATTAAAAAGAGTACTGTTGGATGGAACGAGTGCTTTCTGGGATGTTTCCTCTAAGAACACAAACAACACATGCGTTTAGAGATGGTGTTCATTTTTAAGGAAAGGGCTTCTGTTCATCCACCATCTTGTTGCTTCCTCGCAGCCTTCAGACACAATGAGTGCCCAGATCCAGGCGTGCCAGTGAATGGGAAGCGATTTGGGGACAGTCTTCAGCTGGGTAGCTCTGTCTCCTTCTTGTGTGATGAAGGATTCATCCGGACACACGGCTCAGAAACAGTGACCTGTGTCTTAAAGGAAGGCAATGTCGTTTGGGACAATGCAGTTCTGAGATGCGAAGGTAAGTTGCCCTCTTGGCTTGATAGCCATTGATTATCCTAAGTACGGAGTAGAGGCGCTTGATTGATGTGTTCATTACGAATGTTGACTTGCGGCTTCCTAATGGACTAACAAATTGGGCACTTAACCCAAACAAGACAGAGTTTCTCCTGGAGATATGGAAAGCCTAGCATGGAATAGAGACCAAACCTGGTCTTGATAGAAGGAAGTCATAAAACAAAACAAAAACGTCCAGAATCACCTCTTTCCATCGCTGCTATGGATGGACATAAAACAGAAAAATTGTGTTTTGTTTCATTTCGTTTCCTTCGGCGTTTCGTTTCAATACATTTTAAAATGATTTTTTTCAAAACATTTTGTAACAAAATGAAACAGTAATGAAATGATTTGTTTCTCTCTAAAACGGCTCCCCTGGGTCCTAGAGGCACCAAATTGCATGCCCCTACAACCTAGGGGAGCCATTTTACAGAGTAACAAAATGGTTCATTTTAAAATGGAAAAAACGGCGTAGCGTTTCATTTTTCATAAGGTGCCCATCCCCAATCCCTGCCTATAAAACAATGATAACAAAGTATTGTAAATAAGTAGCAATCTGTTAGTTCTTTATGACATTCCACTTTCTCGCCCTGTCTGATATGATGGAGTTAATCATATCACCTATAGCCCTTATTCTCAAACAAGGGGGGCAGATCTTCTTGGACTGCAACTCCCAGAAGCCTTCACCACATATTGTGAAGGCAAGGTCTTCTGGGAGTTACAATCCAAGGACATCTGGGGACCTCAGAATTTAGAACCACTGATCTATAGGACACATCACTTCATGAGATTGGCTTGGAACTCCTTTCTCTTATTGAATCGGCGTGGTTCTCTTGTTAGATCTGATTATTTTCTCTTGCATATTAATTTCTCTTGCATATGCTAGTGATTGAATCCCTTTTCAATACCTACTAGCAGTGTGTCTTTTGGGTTCACCCAAATAGGAAAAGCATCAGAGGCCCTTACTTCACGAGGCGCGGCGCTCCGCAGCGATATTGCCTTCGATTTGAATTCGGAGGCGGTCACGTGGCGGTCACGTGTTCTCGCTTCACTCCCGCCCCTGTTTCTCAGTACTCACGAGCTGCAGTCTTAGGACCGATTCGAGCACAACCTCACCTGCTCCCTTCGCATTCGCATGCCACTTTTCAACGTTCGTTATTTCCCATCCGTCCTTTAAAAAAATTCCTACCGACGGCGTATTGATGCATCGATACTGGACTGTCAGTTGCAATGGCTCTACTGATTTCAACTGTTTCCTGGCATCATTGGCAGCCCCCCCCACCGCCGCCGCCGCCACCGCTACTCGGGGGGAGCCCTGCATGGCACAGCCGCCCACCCTCCGCCGCTTGCATGCTGCCTGCCCCGGGTGCCCTGCTCTGGCCGGGTGAGGCGGCAGCGGCTCCTCCTGCTCCCGCCGCCGCCGCCGCCACCGCCGCTACTCGAGCGAGGAAGTAACAGCGCAAAGCGATGAAACGATATAGCGATGCATCGATAACCCTGTTTGAATATTTTTTTAAAAAACTTGAAATAAAAGCCAAAAAATGAGACCACACGCCACGTTGGGAGCGAAGCGAGATGCGAAGCGAAAAGATTCCCGGCAACTGGCAGGGGCACCACTCGCCCCGGTTGGAGCACGGTAAAGGGGGCGTGGTCGGGGTGGCATCGCAGCCAAAAAGGAGGGGCGTGCGGACTAAAACAATCGATTCGGACAGAAAAAAAGGCTAGCCGCGAAGCGAGCGGCTCGTGAAGTAACGGCCAAAGAAGCATTTGCTTTCATTTTCAGGGTATTTTGTTGCTTTATGATTGAGAGCTTCTAAAATACAATAGATTCAAGTTTCCAAATGAAAATAAGAAAATTATGGGAGTTCATTCCAATTTCCTCAATCAGAAGGTCTGAGTGGATGATCAATCTGATGGTGCTTGTTTTTTCCACTTCTGTGACACTTTATGTTGATTAGGACATGTTGTGATGTAAAGTGCCTGCTACATACATTGGATGATGATGATTTTTGTTTCTCAGTCACTGCTTTTGTGTTGCTTCCTTCTGGAGTAGATGATTTCCTGTTGTCTTGACCCTGATTTTTGGAGTGCTTTCTAGGATTCTGTTGGGCTTTACTTGGTTCAACACCAGAGACTGAAATGAAAAAAAAATCAAAATCAAACATGAAAGATTGGGGCCCTTTTGGGGTTCTGTGAAAGACCACATATCCAAAATAACCAATTTCAGGGGGAGTTTGTGTATGAGAAGGATAAGTAGGTGAGGTAGCCTAAAGCCTGTTCATTCCTTTCTACCCCCTGTCCACCTGGTGCCAGTCACAAAGTTACTGGGCCACCACAAAGGTATTTTTATGTGTGTTGTGCTTGAGTGAAGGTCATAACTAAAAAAGCCTGGAGGGTGAAAGGATGCTGAGGAAAACATCATCAGATGTATGCGCTTGATATGGCAAGAGCGAATCAACAGCCTAACCACTTTTGAGTCTTCTTGTGGTATGTACTCTGATAGCAACCATGCAGAGACTGGGAATAACACTGACAGGTTAGCAGTGCCCAACACAGACTTGGATTTGAGGCTTTATCATCTCAAGGGAGGGAAAGCTGCTGATCTGGGCAAACCTAGATATGGCTAATAATTTTAATTTTCTGTAAACAAATGAATGTATGTGCATCCCAAGATGTTTTGTGACAATAATGTAAATTAAGCCACTCAAGAGCTAAGTGATACTTTTCTTTCTCAGGCACTGCTTTTGTGTTGCTTCCTCCTGGAGTAGACGATTTCCTGTTGCCTTGACCCTGATTTTTGGAGTGCTTTCTGGGGTTCTGTAGGGCTTTACTTGGTCCAACACCAGAGACTGGAATGTAAAAGAAAATCAAAATCAAACGATTGGGGCCCTTTTGAGTTCTGTGAAAGACCACAAATCCAAAAGAACCAATGGAGGCGGTTGGGAATACATAAAGATGCTCACTGGGTAGCATTGAAATGAGACTCCCAGGAGAGGATGGGCCAAGAGGAAGAAGGGGAGCCGGTTAGTTTATCGCCCTTCCTTCTCACAGTGCCAACTGGCGCCACAGCCAGAACTGTCAGTTAGGCTATATTAGATTGGCTTAAAATTTCATCCACGTGTTTTGTTTGTTTTGAGCCACGAGAAGCGGAGCTGAGCAAACACCCTTGAGAAGAGGGTGGTGTTCCCCCCCCGATCCCCAAGCTTCAGGGACGACTGGACAACCTTGGTAACACTCCCGAGCCTTGGAGTAAAAAGAACTGCACAGCTCTGGAGCTTGTCAGACTAAGCTGCGGGAAAGCCTCCTAATCCATACAGCCAATAGCATAAGCAAAGGCTTTTATGACAGGCTCTAAAGCCCCCTTTTTTATCTGGGTGTACACTGAAGAAAAAAACATTTCTCCAAGTGCTTTATGTCCAATGCAAATTTTGCAAGGATAATTTTGGAATATAGACAACCTGTCTTGTCCAGCATGGCTTATATTTGGGCCGGGATAGGGTTTTGCCCCCCCCCATTTTTGGAGATCTGCTTCCTAAGGTTCTTTTATATGTGCTTAGATGGCATAACCCTAAACATGGGACGCCTCTGATTTAGTGAGAGAGGAACTTTAGAACACCAAAAATCCTTGGACTACAGTTCCCCTTCAAGGGCCATGCTAGGGCAGGCTGATGACGGCTTTGGAGCGAGAAGCTGCAGCTTCTGAGCTGGAACACAGCAAGGTAGCTTCATCTGCCCACGGCCCTTGTTTCAGTTTCATCAGCTTTGATTGACAACTTACATCTGACATGCCGGGGTACCGAACTTGAAATTCGGTCCGTGCAAAGCATGCGCTCTGGAAACATCCCTTTGTAGCCTCCTGCGTATCTGGAGTTCATGCACTCCATCCTGCGGGAGTTTGGTTTTAAAAAAAATATCTGCCTCCCTGCATTCTATGGCAAGAATTGAGCCCAGATAAAGGAAAATGGAAGCCTCTGATGCAGCAGATTCCTCGCCCCCCCACCCCCCACCCAGCCCAGCCCTTTCTTCCAGAGCTATTCTAGAAGCTTTCAAGTTTTCTGTTGTGGGAAAGCAAAGTAAAATGAAAAGAAGTCATTAGGAATTTGAAAGGCTTTCCGCTCATGCTCTGTTCTCTGAGAAAGATGCAGGCAAGTGATATCCTGACAAGCGTTTGAATACAGGCATGCTAAAATCTGGAGAAGTAATTCCAACAGTTGGCTCTGCTTTTAACATCTGAGGGACATCAGAATACATGGTTGGAAACAAGCAGAAAGGGCAGGGGGTGGAAGGGAAAATGTAGGGTTTTGTTGTCTTCCCTACATTTGAGCAAACCAGTATTTCATTGTCCAAGATTAGTCTGTGGAACTCCCTACCACAGGATGTGGTGATGGCATCTGGCCTGGATGCCTTCAAAAGGACATTGGACAGATTCCTGGATGAAAAGTCCATCACAGGTTACAAGCATGGAGATGTGTCATCTCCAAGCTTAAAACCAGGGTACTTCAAGGGCTAGATGCAGGGGAGTAGTATCAGGAGACAGAGATCTAGTCTCGTGCGCTCCCAGAGGCATCTGTGGGGCCACTGTGAGATACAGGAAGCTGGACTAGATGGGCCTTTGGCCTGATCCAGCAGGGCTCTTCTTATGTTCTTATGTTTTTATGAAATCAAAATAGAGCTCCTAACGGTGGTAAGCAGCATCAGACCATGTTCCACCACACTCAGATGTAGAAGACACACTGGCCCCTTTCATACTCTCCATTGCTGACCATCTTGTGTCTCACTTGGAAAGGAAATGTATATTTACACTACTCAGTGGTTTTAGTAGCTGGCTGTGGAGCCAGAGGTTGGGAGTCCGTGCCTCCAAGGAGAAGAGCCAGCCTGTGTGACCTTGGGCAAGCTTCACAGTCCTGGGGTGCCCCAAGGGGAAAGGAATGGTGAGCCACTTTTTGGGTCTACCTAGAAAAACCTGGAAAGGGCTATGCAAGGCAAACACTTATTATTAACTGGCTGGGTAGCTCAGTATTATAGCAGTTTGGTTCCATCATGTGGAATTATGAGATTTATAGTTGGTAAAGGATTTACATTACAATTCTCTGCCATAAATTTTTCCCCCTAAAACCCAACAGAGAATTCTATGGACCTTCCCAAATTCCACATTCCAAGATTCAGCAGGACAGAGCCAAGTTATAGTGGCATCAACCAGCTACATTTCTGTTTCCAAACTATTTTTATTCACTCATTGGACTGGATAGAATAAGCCTGGGGTGGGTGGTGGGGAATGATTTGCATTTCAATGTAAACCTAGATCATTTCAAACTTCTAAGCCAACAAACAAATGGATGCTTGGACTGTGAAATCTGCACTGCTTCAAATTCTGCAATAGAATTTGCTGCACTAAAAACAAATGTATCCACATGCCAAAATTATATGTTAGGAGAAAATAAAAATTTAAAATGCATGTTTTAATTAAAACAATATTTTCCAATGCATTGTATTGGGATGATTATTTGTAAATGCTTGTAAAAATGTGCTTAAAGGCTCGTGTGAACTAACAAATATATATATATATCTATTGTTCAGAACGAACTGGATTTAAAACTGGGATAATTTTGAAAGTTTGAGATTTGAATCAAACTTAAGGATGGGTCATATAAAAATCTAATAAATAAATGAAAGAAAGAACTGAATGACAGAAACCAAATTTGACAGATTTATCCACGTGTAAAAAGAGATAATTTTGGCTTTATTTTTCTTTTTGCTCTTTCACTTGCATTCCAAAAACTATCAATCCTGCTGGGGAAAGGTTGTAGCTTTATGAATTTACATATTTTACTTTAGGAGGCTGTCTATCTGTCCTGCAGTTCAGTGCACTGATGAGTCAAGTTGATCTGCTCTTTTCCCCAGCAGCCACATTACTGGATCAGACTAATTTTCCAAAACCTCCTACACCACTTTGATACTCTGTCATGGGTTTCTACTACTTTGGTGTGAATTGGGGGGTCCAGGTAAGTCCATTCCCAGTGGCTGCTGTCACTTGGAATGGACTAATCCAGAGTCTTGCATCTCCTTCCCATGCCATTTTCCAGTATTCTGAAGTGGTCTACCAGCTGCTTCCGGATAACAGAAATCGAGCGCTTTCCCAGATCATCTACAGATGGTCAGAGGAAGTGAAATTATTTTTTATTGTGTCTGCTGGAGTATTACCGATACATTCAATCACTTCAATTAATTTTTGAAAAATATTTTTCTTTGCCTGTCTCTTTATTGCCAATAGAGATGGGCACGACCAGGAAAATGACGTTTTGAGTTGTCGTGTGTCGGAGCCGGCCCGTTTTGGCTCGTTTCCGTTTGTTGCAAAATTTTTCAAAAATTTGTCGTTTCGTTTTTCGTCTGTCGTTAGTACTGGTTTGGGGGGGAGGGTTAGCGGGCTCCTGGAGGCACCTCTCTGGGATGGGTGCCTCCTCTGGCCCGCTACAAAGGGAAAGGAAGGGTACGTATTGTGACCGTGTAGCCATTGCGTACCAAGTGGCACTGGCAAAGGCACCTCTCTTTTGGGTGCCTCTACTCTGACTCACTAAGAAGGGCAGCATACTGGCATACAGGTTTGGAATTTAATTGGAAGAACTTTGGACTGGTGAGCGAGGTGAGAGAAGAATCCCTCTCCTGGGCGCCCTCTGGCTCACTAAGAAGGGAAGTGTACTTGCGTGTAGTGCAATGCGAGTACACAGGCTTAGGGTTGGGGTTAGGGCAAGGGCTAGGCTTAGGGTTATGGGTAAGGTTAGGGTGAGTTATTGGGTTGCACCTCTGGGTGCCTCTGACCCACTAAGAAGGACAGTGTACTGGCGTATGGGTTAGGGTTAGGGTTAGGGTTAGGGTTAGGGCTAGGTTTAGTGGGCTTTTTATGCCCGACTGGCACATCCCAGAAGTCTCAGTCAAAACCTGGCCAAGTGGCCATGTGATTGGTGGAATGGCTCCAAAAATTTGCATGGTCCCATCCCATGGCCAGCCCATCATTGCGCAGGTGTAAAAAAATAAAAATAAAATAAAATAAAATAAATGGAGGCATTTTATTGCAAGAAAAACCCACTGCTGCTACTGTAAAAATTCAGGCAGTTAAAATACCTAATTTTCACATGTTTCTGTGTGGTGCTTTGGTGGTTTTTTGGACCACGATTTCAAAAAAAAATATTGCGGTCGCCATTTTGGACACACACCCCCGCACCGCATGGCATGGCGAAACGACAAGGATGCCCCCCACCAGAGCAGCCCAGGACAGGAGAGGGGGGAGGCCAGGGACACCCCCCCCCCAGAAACCACCCCTCTGGTAGGTGCCCTCACTCAGGCAGGCATATTTTCGCCTGCTTTTTTGGCCGGGAATCGGGTTTTTTTTTAAAAAAAACAACTTTTTTTTCTGTGCCGCTTGGTATTGCACGATCGCCGCGATGCCATGAACAACAATGACAAATCAGACCCAATTTTTCTTTTATCGGTTCGAGTTCGAGTTCTGACGGCTTAATTGTCGTTACCATTTCCGTTGCGTAACGGAAACGAGGAACGGAAATGGAAACGAGAATTTCGCCAAGTCGTGCCCATGTCTAATTGCCAACTTAAAAGGTACATGTGGGTGTATTACCAATTGACAATACATGGATAGGCAAAGAAAAATGCATTTTTAATTTAATCAAGGCATGTGAAATGGTGCACCCACAACCTCAATCAACCCTTTTTAGCCCAATCCAGCGCACAGCAAGCTGGCTAGCCAGGACAAACCCTAATAATGCCTCACACACACACCCCACCTTTGGTTGAAAATATTTAATGCTGCGTACATTTCCCCACTTTTGCTTTTAATAGTGAGATGAGAAAAGAAAGAATAATGTAAAAAAAACCTGCTTTTCGTTTTCTGAAAGCTTTGATAACCCCACTGCTATTAACATGCACTCCTTTATCACCCATCCCTTTGGCTCTCCTTTGACTCACCCTCCAGTGTGAGCTCAATTAAATAGGAGCCCTAATTAGCTCCCCTTTTTTAATTAAATAAGAGTGGGGAAGCCTGTCTAGAATATTTAAAACGCTGTTTGACATTTACAATAACAATAAAAAATAATAAGCGGAACAGGCCAGGCAAGGTGACTTGAGATTTGTTGAGAAGATGGGGAAGCTTAGTTTTTAAACATTCCAAATGAATCAGAACTTCAAGGAGAATTTGGTGAGGAGCCCTCCAGCAAAACATCTGAGAAAGTGGAGAGAAGATAGAACTCGACTTGGATGAATGGAGAGCAATTTCTGGACCACCAAAAAGTACCATGGTCTGTGGGGCAGTTTCAGCCGCTTGAGCTCAAAATTCTCAAGAGAACATTGTGTTCAGCAACCCCCTTTCATACGTCCTTTTGCTTTCTCTTACAAGAATATTGCGGTGATACCGTTGGCCTCAAGCTGCCTAGATTCCCTAAGCACATCCGATCTCGCCTGATTTCAGAAGCTAAGCAGGGTCGACCCTGGCTAGTACTTGGATGGGAGACCACCAGGGAATACAAGGTGCTGTAGGCGCCTGGAGTAGGAACTGGCAAACCACTCCAGTACTCCTGCCAAGAAAACTCCATAGACATGGGGTCACGAAGAGTTGGTCACAACTGTAATGACACCACACACACACTATTGCCATCACCCACAACCTGCTTGAAGGTGAATAAAGAAGAATGAGTCTCATCTTGTCGTCGTTGGCCCCCCCCCCCCGATGCGGAGGGCTCGGGGAGGGGTTTTAGAATTTGAAGCCAAAAAGAGACTGTGCTGTACTAAATTTAGTGCTGTTAGCTGTTTATAAATTATTTCTTATAATGGTCAGATTTGTGGCTTTTAATGAATTAAGATAAGTGTGCAGGTTGTGAAACTTCAATTAAGTCCTTGCTTTGATGAAGGGATGGTAAATGGTAAAGGTTTCCCCACACCCCCGCAGATGCGTGCTAGTCATGTCCGACTCTAGGTGCGGTGCTATCTCCATTTTCAAGCCGAAGAGCCAGTGTTGTGCAAGTCCATGGCCACGTGGCCAGCATGGCTGCAAGGAAACACTATTATACCTTCCCACCTTTTATGGCGAAACCTATTTATCTACTTTCATTGACATGCTTTCAAACTGCTAGGCTGGCAGGAGCTCGGTTTAAAAGCGGGAGCTCACTCCGCCGCGTGGCACCTGGGATTTGAATTGCTGAGCTGCTGACATTGCAGCCCATAGTTTCAGCGCTCTAGTCTGCTGAGCCACCAGGCTTAATAAATGTGCAATGATATTATGTTTCATAATAGAAAGCTGACATTCAATGATCAAGGGAAGAGATGACATTTTCTTTCTCATTACATGGGGAAAGTACAAATATCCCCTACTACTGTAACATATCACAACCAATATGCTTTCAGAATGAGGAACCATTCCAAGGCCTAACAGTAGCATGAAACACTTAGATTGGAAAGGGATGCAAGCTGAATTTCTGCTTCATTAAGTTCATGTTTCTGCCACCCAGATTTAATTTCAAAGCAGGATTGCCTAGTTTAAATGCCATTTTCCAAAATCTCTGATGCCCACTAAAGCACTTTAAACCTATTTTAAAGGTGCTACAGGTGTATTTCATTGTAAGCATTGGTGTTAATATTTAGCCAGTGAAGAATGAAAAAAAAAATCAATAAAATGGAAAGAATAGATTTCACACACTCTCTTTTTTTCCCCTTTTCTTCTTCTTTGAAACAGTTTTTTTAAAGAATGAAGCTTAAGGCATTTAACACACTCAAAGCTACTCATTCCAAAGCAATATCTATCTATTAAATATTGCTCAGCCTTCCTGTATCAAAAGATTGGACAGCAATATACAAGGAATGCCGTCACCGGAATACAGTGGTACCTTGTATAAAGGAATTAATTCGTTCCAAATGAAATTATGTTAAGCAAATTTTCCTTTATACAAATTCCCATAGGAATGCATTGAAAATGGAGTGATCCCATTTTTATGTTGTACGGATTCTCCCCATAGGCGATTATGTTAAGCAAATTTCCCCTATCTCTGAAATTTTTTATGTTGTACAAATTTTATGTTATACAAGCTGTTTGTTATACAAGGGTCCACTGTATGTTCTAAAATGATGCCAATTCATGGAAATAAAACAAAAAGATTAAAGTAATGTTGGTAGTTATGTTGTAATTCATTCCTTTTTGCAGTAATTAAGAACTAAGTAAGTTACACTAGAATTGTAATTTATTGGCTGAAATCCAGTTTTGAGATGGGCATGAAACGAAAAACCCAACAGACAGGGCTGGCTCATGGTGGCTCAGCAGGCTAGAGTTCTGAAAACTGTCAACTATAAAGTTGGCAGCTCAGCGGTTCGAATCCCGGGTGCCACACAATAGAGTGAGCTCCCCCGTTAACCCCAGCTCCTGCCAAGCTAGCAGTTTGAAAGCATGTAAATTGAAGCAGATAAATAATTACTGCCGTAAAAAGCAGGAAGGTAAAAACAGTGTTTCCTTGCAGCCATGCCGGCCACATGGCCATGGACTTGCACAACACTGGCTCTTTGGCTTGAATACGGCAATGAGCACAGCCCCAGAGTGGGACACAACTAGCACGCATGTGTGGGGGGGGACCTTTACCTTTACCTTAAGTTACACTGGAATTTGTAATTTATTGGCTGAAGTTCAATTTTGAGATGGGCATGAAATGAAATACCCAACAGGCGGGGCTGGCTCGTGGTTCATTTCATAATCCAGTTCAAGGATCCTTTTTTTTTTTTTTTTTTTTTTGCCAAAGGAAAATGGAATGCCAACCCTTCTTCTCTTTGGCATTTCATTTGCTTCAGGAAAAGGGATCCCCACCCGCCCCTTTCCACTACCCCTTTTGTCTCGGCCTACTTGTTCCTGCTGTTCCTGTTGCCACCTTCCTCAGAGGTAGTGGAGTCTGGCTTCCCTGCCAGGTGCTGGTAGCTACCTCTTTGCATATGCCAGCAGAGACAGCAAGTGCAGGCAGGCCACCCACCACCCAGGCATGACTCCAAAAAAAACAAAAAAACAAAAAAAAACCAACCACGAACTGGCTCATTTTCCAGGAGGTTATGATGGTTTGTGGTCAGTCGTGGTAGTTCATGGTGACCATCAGGAGTCACTGGTTTTCCAGCATGACCATTTCTTATCCTATTGCTTAGCATAGTAAATTACAACTGGATTAGACTAATTTACCAAATCCCCAGCATTCTCTAGTCCTGCTCTAGTTTTAGTTACTACATAGGATTTCAGCCGATGAGATTTAAATTCACTTTTTCCATGGTGTGACCTTATGTTATATTTTACTTATATTTCTGATAACAGGGATGTGGCTTGACTAAATAATTGAAGCAGAGTATCACCTAGATCCAGTGACAGCCTGTGTTATTTCTCACACTTCAGTTTCTTGCTTTGTTTGGTGTGACCCATTGGATGGGAGAAAGCAACTTGTCCCGGGGTATGGCTTGTAGTGTTGAAAAGTGCATTTGGGGGGAAGCAACAATTTCCATCGCTTTTAAGAACTCACTGCAGAAATGCTTTTGAAAACAACAAAATGCTTTTGCAAACAAAAGCAAGCAAGTCCCCCATGGATAACTGCAGCCAGTGGCTTTTATTAAAGTAAATGTACTGGGTTCTGGTTTTTGTGTCTAGCCTCTGTGGTCTTCTTTTCCCCACTGACAGCTCCGTGTGGCGGCCACCTGACCTCCCCGAGTGGAATGATCCTGTCTCCAGGGTGGCCAGGATTTTACAAGGATTCGCTGAACTGTGCATGGGTGATAGAAGCTCAGCCAGGATACCCGATCAAAATCACGTTTGACAGGTGATGGCCATTACAGTTCTAAGAGGAGGAGTGGGAGGACTGATGTCAACAAGCTAGCTTTTAAAGAATGAAGCAGATGTTAACCAAAACACCACAGTGGACAAGCAGAGCAGAAACGGCATAGTGGACAATTTTTTCGCAAGTTGGAAATAGACTGTAATGAGCTGGGTTCTTGTTTGGATTACACAAGATATCGGGGAAGAACTACCCCAATGGCATTCTGTTTGGTGATTAGACTATCAAACAAATGAGGGGGGGGTTAGCACATCAATCCCCTTAAAATCTCTAATTAAGATAGCCCAGTGCTTCCCAAACGACATGCCTTGGTGTCTCCAGACACTGCCAAATCAAGCCAGTGGGTCTCCTCTTCCTTCTCTCCACATCACCCAAAGTATCATATGGGAGGAGCTAGGACCAATGGCCAGTAAGTCAAGGGAGCAACAAGTAAAGAAGGTTTAGGAACCATTGGAATAGCCAATGATAAGGGGTGTGGCAACTGTATTCAAAGCCCAATGGACAACTGAAGTTTCCCAATCACTCTGGTTCCTCTCATGCCTGTTGGATCCCTAGAAGCAAATCAGATTGTTGGCCCATTGCTTGGAAGCCATTGGACCTATTTTTACTTGGCTATGGGCATAATTCTGTCACTTGTAGTTGGGAAAATAATTTTTCCAAGATCTTAAGCTCAATATTTAAATAGCGGAAAGGTGGGAGGGAATTGGGAAGGTGGGATTTCCATTATTTTTTTCCAAGTATGTATTTCTCCTGCCTCATTGCAGATTTAAAACCGAAGTCAACTATGACACGCTGGAAGTAAGAGACGGGAAGTCCTACTCATCGCCATTGATAGGCGTTTACGACGGGACCCAAGTGCCCCAGTTCCTAATTAGCACGAGTAATTTCCTCTACCTGTTGTTCACCACCGACAAGAGTCACTCTGACATTGGTTTTCAGATCCGTTATGAAAGTAAGTCAGGAAAAGTAGGTAATTATACCCTTCCTGGGATCGTGTGATCTCCTTCAAATCTCTGTAGTAGCTGGGATTCCCTCTCCCCACCCCCATCATCCTATCCTCTTGGTTTGCAGTATTAACACCAAATGTTAGAAAAACTTGAAACTCGACAGAATCAGGCATGGATTAAGTCTACATTTTAGGTACATGGTTAACTTGTGACAAGCAGAAAGATCAACATGCATGAGGGAACATTTGGGAAAAAATGTTCCTGGCAGAAACTGCAGTAAGATCTGCGGCACCTAGAGCTTGGGGCATGATGGGATTTTTCATTAGGGATGTAACAGGTACTCAGCAATACATTTGCTCTGGGCACTTATCATCCCCCAGAATCCCCACAGAGCTGAGGGTTTTCCAAAACAGCAGCGGGGGTAAATTTTGAACATTGAGATGGTTTAAAAAAAAACCACCCTTCTTGCTGATTTCTTCCACAAAATAACTTTGATAGTCTTACAGAGTTTCTGCTTTCTTCTTTGTTACTCTCCTCAGATGGTTACTTCACGCCCTTCCTCGTGCTGAGGTGAACTTGCTTCCAGGTTGAAATCAGTTGTTGTCACATGACCTAATGCCGGTTCTGCCCCTGTTTCTTTGTACTCACGGGCATGGTGAAGATTCGTTGTTGAAAAGCAGGGGAAAGGGTCTCATAAAAATGAGTGATAATTTCGATCGTTCGGTACATCAAAATATCAATGTCTCCCCCCCTTCCACCCCCCAAAAGACGTAATTACATTAAATATTATCTCGACGTGGGGTAAGAGGAACCGCACATTCCCTGGGAGCGGAACAAGAAGCAGATTGAGGAGATTCCCGAGCTCCAGGACGGGAATCTCTAACCCCGGTTCCGGCTCAGTTCAGGGGGTGTGGTCGGGGCGAACTCGCATTGACCCCACAAGGACGTGAGGTTCTGTTCCTTCGTACCAGTCACCAGCAGGGCCGCGAACAGCAACGAGAGGGACGTGAAGTATCAGCTTCAGTTTCAGCCTCTTGCACATGCAGCTTTAACTTAGTGAAGGGGATTGTACATCATGGTGTGTAAGAGCCTGCAATTGACGCAGGCAACAAAGAGGCAGGAAGAACCTTGCAGAGAGCGAGTGGTTTTTCAGGCACAAGCAGTGCAAGGCAGTCAAGTTTAATCCTGTAGAAGAAAGCACTACCTAAGAGTCATTTAAGTGTAAGGAATCTTGCAGAGATTGGACCTAATTCCTAGGCAGTATCTAAGAAATTATGCACAGGATTTCCCAAGGGAAAAAATCCTTGGGGAATTTTCTGGCTAGCTAATCCCGGGAGAAGGAAGAGAAAGAATAAATTTACAGGACCAAGAAGCGTCTAGATTGACAACCCTGTTTTTCACCATAAATTAGACCAACTGTCGTCATCTTTTTGTATCCCACCAATCGTTCCGTCAAAACCTAAGTCCCATGATGATAGAAACACGCAAACAAACCATTCCTACATTTATCCCTGAGAAGGGAATAATATTCTTAGAGGTGTTCTGATAGTCTAGTTATAGTTAGAGATGTACAATTTCCAGAAGCTTTGTGGGGGTGGGGAGAATGGAGGTGATGGGGTCCAACCCCCCCCCCCATTTTTTCATTTTATTAATTTTTTCCCCCATGGCTTCAAGATTTCCAAAAATTTCACACCTCTAATTATAGTACCACATTCCTTAACTGGTGTTGTCCTAGCTGTCCTGCAACCTGTGGCAGGAAACAAAGAGGTTGTGCATCCTTCAATTTCCTCCCCCCACCCCCAGGCAGCTACCGCTCAGCACTTTCTCTCTTGACAAAAGTGATAGATTGAAAATGGGTTGACCAGCTCATTTTCCTGAAATGTCTCCCCCCACCCATTGTTTCCCTCAAGGTCCTTTTGGATCTAAGGCATAACAGGAAGAAAATTGAGGGATCTCGTCTTAGGAGATTTTTAGCGTGCCAAGAAATGTTTGAAGATCTTGCTTAGGATGCAGAGAAATGTTTGAAGGTCTTGGTTAGGATGATAGAATCATGAACTTGAAATGGGCCTACAAAGCCACTATCCCACCCCCTTCTCATGGCAGGTATACAAAGCATGGGAGATCTGCCAAGTGTTTGATTCTTCCATTGGCTCTCCCCCCCCCACACACACACACAAACACATCTGAAAGGTTTCAGTGGTGGAAGTGAGAAGCGCATAGGCCACATCAGTACTCCTCCACTTCAGGCGATCACCTCAGTCCACCCAATGGTAGGGCTGGGTCAGTGCCTTAGTTGCTTCCCACTTGGCTTAGTAGTGTAACCGGCTCCTCACTGGAGCTACATTTGAAAAATGTTCACAAACGTCATCCATTCCAAATTGCCACAGCCAGATTGTTGATGGGCGATCAATGACAGTAAATAGATACATCCCTGGTAAGGGCAACTCCATGAGCTATTTTGGGAACAAATCTTCACTTATTTTGAGAATGAAAAATGTGTACGTTTTCTTCCCACTAGGTTTGCTAACACTGTTGCAGAATGCCCCTTGCACCCGTTCTGTCACTCCTATTCACATTCCCTGGGGTTAATTCAGAAACAATCTTGGATCAGTCCATCTATGCATGTCTTCTTTTAACTAAGTCTTTAAAAAAAAAAACACCCTTTCCCGAGGTATTGGAACATTATCTTACATTTTTTTTCATACAGACAGTTCCATACCTCCTACAGAACCTTTTTTTCTCTTGAGATTGTGAACCCATTATTAGCTAGAGGCACTTATTTTTATTGTACTACATGGCTGGCACCCTGGAGCCGCAAGGCAAGGATATAAATACCAATTAGATCTGTCCTCTCATGCTTCACAGCAACAATGGGGGGAAGATTTTTCTTGTCATGAAATGTGCCTTCTCCCCCCCCCCACACACACACACTGTGGGTTGCATTTTGTGCATTTTTTAGAATGGAATATATGGAAAAATATAACTTTGGCCTGGCTGACAGCATGAAACTATTAGGTACTGGATATATTTTGTGCTCAATGGAGGCCATCCTGTAGAAGCATTCCAGCCTCACTTGCTATGAAACCTCTTATTGTTGCTCTGCACCTCTGTGGTTTTTATACAGCGGTAAAACTCCAGTCTGACCACTGCCTGGATCCAGGGATTCCCGTCAATGGGCTACGACATGGGGATGACTTCTATGTGGGGGCTCTGGTGACCTTTGGCTGTGACGCGGGCTATACCCTGAGTGACAGTGAAGCTCTGGAGTGTGAACCTAATTTCCAGTGGAGCAGGCCTCTTCCCAGCTGCGAGGGTAAGAGCTAGAAGCCAAAATATTTGTGGGGGGGGGGTAGAGGTAGGTGGAATTATAATACATGTGTGTGGTGTCAGCCCCATGTACCTCTTGTTGTTGTTCAGTCGTTCAGTCGTGTCTGACTCTTCGTGACCCCATGGACCAGAGCTCGCCAGGCTTTCCTATCTTCCACTGCCTCCCGGAGTTTGGTCAAATCCATATTGGTTGAATCGATGACACCGTCCAACCATCTCATTCTCTGCTGTCCTCTTTTCCTTTTGCCTTCAATCTTTCTCAACATCAGGGACTTTTCCAAGGAGTCCTCTCTCCTCATGAGGTGGCCAAAGTACTGGAGCCTCAGCTGAAGGCAAAACAAGAGTTCATTATCTCTTCCCCCCCAAAAATTCTCATTCTCTCTTCCATTCTCTCTTCCCCTATCTAGTAGAAATAAAAAGTATCTATCTATCTATCTATCTATCTATCTATCTATCTATCTATCTAT
>JAHTLZ010000008.1:18235309-18296263 GCA_023846285.1 Phrynocephalus versicolor | reverse complement strand
TATCTATCTATCTATCTATCTATCTATCTATCTATCTATCTATCTATCTATCTATCTATCTATCTATCTATCTATCTATCTATCTATCTATCTATCTATCCACACTTGCTCTTGCTTGCTTTCTTCTATTTATTCCTATATAACCCTAGAACAGGGACATAATTTTTGACACCCTCTACCCTCCAGCTTCCCTTACTACTTTCTGGGGCTGATGGGACATGGGGGAGAGCAATGTCTGATTCCATTTTCTAGGGGGGAGGTGTTAGGGCTCATGGGGGTGGCCCAAGAGGACCCCATTTTATCCCTCCTTCTGCAGAGAGTCAGTTGCTTTGGTAATGGCCTAGTTTCATACTTCAAAACCTCGCATCTCAGTTCCCTCCTTCGGAAACTCCCCTTAGCACAGATGCTCTTCAAGTGGTTTTTAGTCAATGCTAGATATCTCTGGAAGTTGAGTCAGGGCAGCTGGACCTCTTTTCTTGTTAAATTGAAATGTTTCACTGCTCATTCAAGTAGCTTCTTCTGTCTAAGGAAGGTTGGTAGGAGACCTCTAATTTATCTTCCACTTTGGTCTCCTACCAACCTTCCTCAGACTGAAGAAGCTACTTGGATGAGTAGCAAAATGTTTTGATCTAACAAAAAAAGAAGTCTAGTGACTTCTTTTGCCATCTCAACTTAAGTATGAGTGAGAATCTTCATAGACATATCACAAAACATTGATAGACAGTATTGCTTGAACGGGGGAGACATCCTTATAGACCTATGGCCAGCAATGAACCCTTCACATGGGAACATCCAACAGTGAATCTGCTTTGGGTTTTAGTCAGAACTTTACAGCAACTGTTGATCATCCTGAAACATATCTGAAAATGAGATTCAGCACAGCTATTTTAAAATTCATACTGAAACCTTGGGGATATGATTAAGACATACATAATAATGCAGGGCATGAATAAAGTGGATAGAAGGACACTCTTCTCCTTCTCACAAAATAACAGAACTAGGGGACATCCACTCAAATTGAGGGTTGGGAGAGTGAGAACAGACAAAAGAAAAAAATATCCAGCGTGTTGTTAGTTTATAGAACTTCCTGCCACAGGATGTGGTGATGGCATCTGGCCTGGATGCCTTCAAAAGGGGATTGGACAGATTCCTGGAGGAAAAGTCCATCACAGGTTACAAATCATGATGGAGATATGTAATCTCCAGGCTTAAAACCAGGTTACCATGTTTTAGAAATCAATACATTTGCAAGATTTCCAGCTTCATAGATTCATGATGAGACATACATTTTAAGAAATATGAGTGGTTAAAAATGCCTAGAGTCGAAAATAACTACGAACATATTTCACTTGGTGGAGAAAATGTCTATTAAGAATGCATGGTGAGAAAAGTGCATAAATAAATGTGCATATTATAGAAGATGTATATGGAAATAACATAGGAATGGGAAAGTAAAAAAAACCAATAAATCGCAGCTTGCTGTATACAAGCAATGGGATGGAACACTGGCAGGGTTGTATTAAATATAACAAATTTAAGACCGAACTTTTTTCCCCATCTTTAAATCAAGGAGTTGTAAATTTGAACAGCTACATCTGCATTTCTCATTCTCTCTAGCTCTCTGCGGAGGCTACATCCGTGGCTCGAGCGGCACCGTATTGTCACCAGGCTTCCCAGATTTCTACCCAAATAATTTGAACTGCACTTGGATCATAGAAGCTTCTCATGGCAAAGGTAACTCCTCCATCATTCATTTGTAGCTGCCTTTTGATCCAGGAAAGACTGATGTCCGCCGTGGTTTTCAACCTATGCTTTACTGGTGTTCCCCAAATTGCTGATACTGGTTCCCATGTTGGCTAGCCAAGTTCAGCACCTTGGACAACTCTGGAGTCCATTGTTTCTGTCCTACACTCACACTGTGTTGAAATTCAAGATATCTGAACCTCATGGATTTCACATTACAGTAGGACCCCAGTATCCACTGAGGATTGGTTACAAGCCTTCCTGTGGATAATGAAAACCGTGGATAAGAGAGAACACCAAAATGTCCCCCAAAACTGCTGTTTTGTGATTGCAACTTGCTTTACAGCCGCTGTTTGTGACAGTAGCTTGCGTTACGGCTGCTGTTTTATGATAGCAGCTTGCTTTACAGCTGCTTAATTATTTATTTATTTTTCCTCTGCCAGACATGGATAACTGAATCAGTGGATAATGAATCAGTGGATACAGGGGTCCTACTGTATTCTAATAATCTTAGAACTCCAGATCTGGAATGGACCCTAGGGATCATTGAGTTATCAAGGAGGCACAGTGGGGAACTGAACTCCCAACCTCCGGGTCTGTAGCTATCCAGCAATTCCCCATCACACCAGTTCCCACCATGTTCACTCTGGCTCAGCTCTGGTCATCTTTGCCCTCTGCTGGGAAGGAATCAAAGAGAGATGGCTGATCCGTCAACACATTATCTTTTCCCATTTGGTCATGCTATGTATTTCCTGCAGGGCAGACTAGCATGTGCTGTTCCTATCTCCAACAGTGCAGCAAATTGAGACTCCCTCTCCGTCCCACTCCCCACCTCTCTCTCTCTCACACACACACACACACACTCACACTTGTTTGGTTCTATTCTTCTCATTTGTGTGGCCTTTGAGAAAGTAGGGCTTGAAGAAGTGCTGCTTACCACAAACATCCAGGCTGTTAAAAGAGAGAGCGAGGAAGAGACACAAAAGTGCACATTAAATTTCAGCCACCTTCTGTGGCTTTGTTCTTCTTGTCATGCTAGATACTGACACAATGGGAACTGCTATCAATCAGGTCTGTGATGCTGATTGTACTAAAGCAGATAAACCAGTTGCTGAAAAGCACAGCACATTAGCAGAGGCGTTACACTGCTGTGCAAGGTACCCCACTGAGTGGGAGCCATCCACTTGTCATTAATCCACTCAGCTCTGGATTCGCGTGTTTGACAAGAGGCTTCCTATTATCTTGCGGTACGCTTTACACGCAACATGCAGAGATCAGCGCTCCCTTGCAAGATGTAATTCACATGGTGCCTGTTTCCCCAAAGATCAAAGAGAGGCTTTCGGCCACCCTCGGCGAGCCGCATCAGAAATGCAGGCAGGGCAATGTGATCTCTGGGTTTCTGGATGGCCGTGCTAGAAAGAGCTCATTCCCTGAAATGCCAGGAGTCCTTTTGTATCAGTCTGACGGGGTCAGGGTGAATTGTTGTTGTTGTTCCTCCATCGTTCAGTTGTGTCCGACTCTTCGTGACCCCATGGACCAGAGCTCGCCAGGCCTTCCTATCTTCCACTGCCTCTCGGAGTTTGGTCAAATCCATATTGGTTGCATCGATGACACCGTCCAACCATCTCATTCTCTGCCGTCCCCTTTTCCTTTTGCCTCAAATATTTCCCAACATCAGGGACTTTTCCAAGGAGTCCTCTCTCCTCATGAGGTGGCCAAAGTACTGGAGCCTCAGCTTCAAAATCTGTCCTTCCAGTGAACATTCAGGGTTGATTTCTTTCAGGATGGATAGGTTTGATCTCCTTGCAATCCAGGGGACTCTCAAGACTCTCCTCCAGTACCACAGCTCAAAAGCATCAATTCTGCGGTGATCAGCCTTCTTTATAGTCCAGCTTTCACTTCCATACATCACTACTGGAAAAACCATAGCTTTGACTGTCCTGACCTTAGTTGGCAAAGTGCTGCCTCTGCTCTTTAGGATGCTATATAGGTTTGCCATTGCTTTCCTCCCAAGAAACAGGATGAATTATGGAATGGCAAAGTAGAGACAGTTGCTGTAAGCCATCGTGTAGCAAGAAGAGCCCACAGGTGGCAAATGGAACAGCCGGCAGAAGCTGATAAAGGGAATATGCCCTGCTAAGGCCGTCAGAGTCCTAAGACTGGCCTGGATCTCACAGGGAAGGAAATTGAGGGCACAGGCCACTACAAGGAAAAGAGACAAGACTAGCCAGTAGGCATGAGATTTGGGGATTTTCTGCCACAGATAGACACGATGACTACTAGAATTCATTAGGAATTCCCCCAGCTAGAATCCTGGGAGCTTATGTGAAATATATGGTCACCGCATCTCAAGAAAGACATAGTGGAACTGGAAAAGGTGCAGAAGAAAGCAACTAAAATGATTCCTGGGCTGGGGCACCTCCCTTATGAGGAAAGGCTAAAACATTTGGGGCTCTTTAGTCTGGAAAAAAGGCACCTGAGGGGGGATATGATTGATATGTACATAATAATGCAGGGCATGTGTAAAGTGGATAGAGGGATGCTCTTCTCCCTCTCACAAAATACCAGAACTAGGGGACATACACTCAAATTGAGGGCTGGGAGAGTGAGAACAGACAAAAGATTTTTTTTTTCACCCAGTGCGTTGTATGTCTGTGGAACTCCCTGCCACAGGAGGTGGTGATGGCATCTGGCCTGGATGCTTTCAAAGGGGGATGGGACAGATTCCTGGAGGAAAAGTCCATCACAGGATATGAACCATGATGTAGATGTGTCATCTCCAGGCTTAAAACCGGGGTACTTCAAGGGCCAGATGCAGGGGAGTGGTATCAGGAGACAGATATCTAGTCTCGTGCACTCCCCACACACATTTGGTGGGGCCACTGTGAGATACAGGAAGCAGGAGTAGATGGGCCTTTGGCCTGATCCAGCATGGCTCTTCTTATGTTCTTATGTATATGGCTTGCCCAAATGAGAAAATGCCTTTCTAATGTACCAGAAAAGATCTTGCCACTTAATTGAGCAAAAGAAATGATTGGACAAACAGAAAAGGCTGGCTTCATTGACCGAGTGAGGGAAGAGGGCAAGCCAGCTTTCTGAGTGTTATTTTCACTAGGCTTGGCTGATCATGAGGATTCGTACTGCCAGCCAAAGTGTTGGCACTGAACCGTAGCCGGCCACTGAATGGGAGCCAGGAAGTGGAGCCAGGAGCCAGAGACAGGACTAAGGGCTAGTAAAGATGCCAGAGGGCCAGCTGAAAGCCAGCCATTGCCCAGGCTGTATTTCTGCCTGAAAAGAAAGCCTCCTTTGGCCTTCCTTGTTGGAGATGTAACAACCCCTTGGATGTCTTTGGCCAATTAGTAGCTGCAGGTTATTTAGTTTCCAGCTGGATGGAGACAAAACCACCCAACGCTAACTGAAGAGTTTACGAATTAATTGGTCCATTTAAGCAGAATTAGCTCGACACGTTTAGCAGCAAGCAGTTCATGAAAGCACATGCACATAAAATGGCACTTTATCGACTAGGTGCTGCCTCTCTGAGTGAGGTCAGAGATCTGTCCCTTGTCCCTTTCTATGAATGCTCCCGGTTAAAATCCAAAAGTCTGTAGGAGCAGCTGCAAGTCTCATAAGCAAAGATGTAAAATATCTGGACATTTTGAAACCATGGGGTGGGGGAGAAGCTTTGGGAAAAACAGAAGTATTGGGAGAAAAACAGCCCCCCCCCCCCATTTCTACCCCCTGAAAGTTTCTGAAAATTTTACATCGCTACCCATATGCTGATTTTGTCTTCTGACTGTGCATTTGAAATCCTAGCGGTGCATTAATTGCACTGACACCTCGATCCTGGTTCATTTTGTTCCTAACCACCCCACCCTCATTTTGCTCCAGAGCATTGACAAGTTCGCTCAGCCTTTTTTCCCTTGACTTGTGCAAAGTAGCAGAGAGATTCTGTGTCTTGAGGTCTCCAGGGGATGGAACAGAGGGAACAGAAGCATATCATTCATACATCAAGCACCTGCTTCTTATACTCCCTCGCAAACGCATCCATATCTGCCTTTGAAACACCCGTACGCAGCTAAATCTGAGCATGGTTCTCTCTGTTATCTACTGGAATTACGTTGCCAGCTTTTAAAAGCTCGTGCTATGAAAGTTTTGAGGCTTTGAGCTTCGCTTTTTGTACACAATTGCTTTGCACCAAGACACTCCCCTTTTCCCTGCTCCCAATGAATGTTCATTTGATCACAGCTCTTCCCAAACACTAATCAAACAGCCATCTTGTCCCCATGTAGAAAGCTGTTGCTGAAAACTGGAGCTAGTTAGAAATGGGAGGTGCTTTGAAATATTAGTTTTGTTTGTTTGCTTTTGACCACGACTCTTAGGATAGAGTCCAAGCATAGACTGGCTAGGATTCTGTAGGCTCAGAAAGTAATTTTTGTTCTGAATTTGGGAATGGAGAAGAACATTCTTGTTGTTTTTCAAAAGGCATTGTCAAGTTTGCAAATTTCCTGGTGTATTTATTGAAGTGAATTTAAACCAGAATGATACCACTTGTTGCACCCTATAACTGAAGAATGGGGGTTTTTTGGAAAATTTATTTATTTATTTATTTATTTATTTATTTATTTAAAAAGAGAAATAGAGAGAGAGAAGTTTTGCATACTCCACACATGGACTGGTCTACAGCTCGGATTATAACCAGCCAGTACAGGTATGAGCCGTGCTAGTCAGGAGTATGGGAAATGTAGTCAACCAGATCATCAGGGACTCAGGGTAGGAAGGCTGCTTTAGCAAATGGAAGGTTGCTGATAGAGATGGGCACGACCAGGAAATTTTTTTTTTCGAGTTGTCATTTTTCGGGATGGGTCCGTTTCGGCTCGTTTCCGTTTTTCGCGAAATTTTTCAAAAATTTGTTGTTTCGTCGTGTCGTTTGTCGTTTGTCGTTACCGCTGCGATTTAACGCGACTTGACTTCCAGTTCCCAGAGCATGGGGTTAGGGGGTAAGGGCTAGGCTTAGGGTAACGGTTAAGGTTATGGTGGGTTAGTGGGCTGCACCTCTGGGTGCCTCTGGCCCACTAAGAACACAGTGTACTGGCATTTGGGTTAGGGTTAGGGTTAGGGTTAGGGTTAGGATTAGGATTAGGGTTGGTGGGCTTTTAATGCCCTCTCTGGCACATCCAGAAGTCTCAGCAAAACCTGGCCATGCGATTGGTGGAATGGCTCTAAAAATTTGCATGGTCCCGTCCCATGGCCAGCCCATCATTGCGTGTGCGCAGGTGTAAAAAAATAAAAATAAAATAAAATAAAATCAATGGAGATGTTTTGTTGCAAGAAAAACCCACTGCTGCTACTATAAAAATCAGGCAGTTAAAATACCTAATTTTCACATGTTTCTGTGGTGCTTTAGTGGGTTTTTGGACCACGATTTAAAAAAATATATTGCGGTCGCCATTTTGGATCCCCCCGCACCGCATGGCAAATGGAGACGACGAGGATGCCCCCCACCAGAGCAGCCCAGGACAGGAGAGGGGGGGAGGCCAGGGACGACACCCCCCCCCAGAAACCACCCCTCTGGTAGGTGCCCTCAGGCAGGCGTATTTTTGCCTGCTTTTTTGGCCGGGAATCGGGTTTTTTTTTTAATTTTTAAAACTTTTTTTCTGTGCCGCTTGGCATCGCGCGATCGCTGCGATGCCAGATACGACAACGACGAATCAGATCCAATTTTTCTTTTGTCGGTTCGAGTTCGAGTTCTGGGGGAGTAATTGTCATTACCGTTTCCGTTGCGTAACGGAAACGAGTAACAGAAATGGAAACGAGAATTTCGTCAAGTCGTGCCCATGTCTATAAAGGATAACGTAGAGGCCTTTGGCTCATTTTGGTGTTCCTAGAAGTGTACAACTCCTCTTCAGAAAGTTAATGTGAAATTGGTCAATGTGTTTGTTTATCATTCATAGCTTATCTTCTCAACGGGGTGTTTTATTGTTAGTATCATTTAGGCAATTTATAACTTGTTCAATTTGTGCTAAATGATTGCAAGACACTGGAAGGAACCACATATTTGCATGCTGTGAATAGCAGACTTCAAAATGCTTCACAACTTCCTTAAGATAAGAATGAGTCATTACAAAGAAAGGCCTTTCTTAGGATCTACCATCACAATGCATTGTGCACTCATGGGTAGTTGGAGTCCTTCTCAACATAGCGAAACAAGGCTACTACACAAAGCATTTTACCTGGCATACTAAATAATGCACAGTAGATGTTCCACCTGCACCTTTGAGGAAAGTGGAAGGCAGAAGCAAAAGGGGAAAACCAAACATGGGTGAAATGGATTGCCTCAATAAAGAGAACAATGGCCTCGAGTCTGCAAGACATGAACAGGTCTGGAATGTACAGGATCTTTTGGGGGCCATGAATTCGCACAGTTGGCTGCCTTGGGTGCTTTTCTATGGAGTCGAGAGGTTGGGAGTTTGATTCCCTACCATTCCTTCTGACAGCACCACCAGAAGAAAGGAACAAATAAAAATCAATCAAACAAACAAACAAAAGCAAACAAACAGTAGATCACTTCTGCATAATCCATACCTCCGGAAGTGTCATCAACTTGACATAAGGTTTTGCATAGGGTTGCCATAGGTCAGAGTTGAATTGATGCCACATAACAACTTGGGGAAGTGAATATTTCTTTCTGCTCTTATATTTTATTTGTGAAAAACCAAATAGTTTTTCGAAAAGGCTGTTGCCACTGGAGCCATTAATTATTTCTTTATGGCAATGGCTCTTTTATTTCGTCTTAGTGCCCTTGAACGGTTCAATTTTCTGCTTTGGTTTGGGGAAATGTCTTAAAGAGCCCAGGAATTTACTAGGGTTAGATAGAAAGACCAGAACTTAGGGGGGAAATGTATCATGTTTCCTGGATCATAGCACCCAGAATTGTAGCTGGGCTGGTTTCTCTCCCTACCCACTCACCCACCAGTTGAAAGGATGGCTTTTGTGTATCAGGTTATGGCGCAAAGACCGTTTCCTAAGATTTCCTCAATGGTTAGATCTGACTGAGTATGCCACTAAGAACAGATTAAGATCCCAGGCAATCTGGAATGACAGAGCAAGACATGTGACAGTGTCACTACAGTGCATAGCCAATCCGCCCTGGTTCTATTAGGGTAGATAATTTGTTCTACTTTTTGAGTCCCATTATCCTTGGCTGCGATCAAGGATACTGGTTGGGCCAATGGGAGCTGAAATTCCTGAATGTCTCTGGAGACCCCAGGCTAGCCTGAGAATGTTATTGAAGCCAATGAAGTCAGCTGAGAATCAAAATAAAAGAGTGTCCATTTCTCTGGAAGGGTTGCAGTTTTAATTAGCATAATTAGTGTTCATTTGTCTCAGACATGTTGCTTTGGCTTAGCCCGAGATTTTACTCGCATCTTAGCACTTCAGTTGGTGACCCCTTGTTTCCTCTGTTTGCCCCCAAGATACAGTTCTCTGTTCCATTTTTTTCTTTTTCTTTTTTTTCCTGTGTGGCCAAAAGAGCTTATCTGTATTATGAACTAATGAGCTGTAAAATTACAATTTAAAAATAAATCTACTGTTGTGCCACATTTGAATGCGTCAGAAAGAAAGAAAACCCAGCACGTTGGTAAGAGGTCAAAGCGCCCTGATGTTAGCAAGGCCAATTTCGCCGCTCAAACCTAGTTACGTTAAAAAGGACAAGCCAGCCTCCCTCTCACCCAAACAGCCATTTTTTCAAAGCTCGTTGGCAGCCCTCGCCCAGGGAGCACACGTGTGAAAGCCTCCCCTCCCTCCCTGGCCTGCTTTATTACTGTGTATCTTCAGAGTGGTCCTGTTCTTACATTTGCACATCCCATTTTATCACTTAATGACTTGCTGCTCAACGTGTGATCTGCCTTTGCCAAAATTCTTCCTGTTTGATGTGGAAGCCTTTTTCTGTGAGCTTTGATCTTGGGTGTCTGACTGTGCCGTGGCAGAAGCTTGTGCTGCAGAACGGGAAGGCTGTGGCTTTAACCTTGCCTCTCTCCCGGTGGCCTTCACTGAGTCACAGTCTCTGACCCTCCAGATGCCACACAGTGAGAGCTAGACTGGTCTTCCACCCAAGAGAATTGTTGTAAGAATGAAGAGGTGCCGTGTAGTCAAGGCTGGATTGGAACCTAGGTTCAAATCCCTACTCAGCCATGAAAACGTGTTCTGCTTAGATACCACCCCATAGTGCTTAACACACTCTCTGCGCAGTTTACAATTTATTTATGCAGGCTACAGACTGTGTGGACCACAACAAACTATGGCAAGTTCTTAAAGGAATGGGAGTGCCTGACCACCTTATCTGTCTCCTAAGAAATCTATATATGGGACAAGCAGCAACCGTCAGAACTGGATATGGAACAACTGGCTGACTTAAAATTGGGAAAGGAGTACAACAAGGCTGTATACTGTCACCTTGCCTATTTAACTTATATGCAGAGTACATCATGCGAAAGGCAGGTCTGGATGAATCACAAGCCGGAATTAAGATTGCCGGAAGAAATATCAACAAGCTCTGATACACAGATGATACTACTCTGATAGCAGAAAGTGAGGAGGAATTAAAGAACCTCTTAATGAGGGTGAAAGAGGAGAGTGAAAAAAATGGGCTGAAACTCAACATCAAAAAAACTAAGATCATGGCCACGGGTCCCATCACCTCCTGGCAAATAGAAGGGAAAGAAATGGAGGCAATGACAGAGTTTATGTTCTTGGGCTCCTTGATCACTGCAGATGGTGACTGCAGCAACAAAATAAAAAGATGCCTGCTTCTTGGGAGGAAAGCAATGGCAAACCTACTTAGCATCCTAAAGAGCAGAGACATCACTTTGCCAACTAAGGTCAGGATGGTCAAAGCTATGGTTTTTCCAGTAGTGATGTATGGAAGTGAAAGCTGGACTATAAAGAAGGCTGATCACCGCAGAATTGATGCTTTTGACCTGTGGTGCTGGAGGAGAGTCTTGAGAGTCCCCTGGACTGCAGGAGATCAAACCTATCCATCCTGAAAGAATTCAACCCCGAATGTTCACTGGGAGGACAGATTTTGAAGCTGAGGCTCCAGTACTTTGGCCACCTCATGAGGAGAGAGGAGTCCTTGGAAAAGTCCCTGATGTTGGGAAAGATTGGAGGCAAAAGGAAAAGAGGACGGCAGAGAATGAGATGGTTGGACGGTGTCATCGATGCAACCAATATGGATTTGACCAAACTCCGGGAGGCAGTGGAAGATAGGAAGGCCTGGCGATCTCTGGTCCATGGGGTCACGAAGAGTCGGACACGACTGAATGACTGAACAACAACAACAACAGATTGCCCCCTTCATGAGCTGACTATTTTACTGACCTCGGAAGGATAGAAAGGCTGAGTCAACCATGAGCCGGCTCCCTGGGATTGAACCCCAGGTTGTGAGCACAGTTATAGCTGCAATACAGCAGTTTAATCAATGTTCCACGGAGCTGGGTGACAATAAGTCCTCATTTAGAGAAGGCTGTCCTCAATCTGATATCTAAGTAGCCACTCTAAGCACTTCCTATGTGCTCCCCTGGCAGATCAGAGAAAGCAGTATCTTAGACTGGTCAACAAATGTTTCTTATTTGTTAAGTAAAAAGTTTGGGATGTTTTGTAAGAAAAGACACACACCTCAACCACTGATGTAACCCCCGATGAATGACAGGAAGGCTATGGTATGTCAGTTCTCTCTGGACCCTACATTAACCCAACTGGGTAACCTAGGGCCAGCAACATTCTCACAGACCAGACAACCTGGTTGGGTTAAAAACGTTGTAGGGAAGAACCAAGTTCACTGTCTTGAGCTCCATGGAAGATAGGTAATATATAAATGTAAGTAATCTTGTTTCTCCCATTAATCCCAAATGGAACACTTTACCGGTGATGACAGGTCTTGCCTTTCTGACCACCCCTCTCCCGCCAGGTGTTTTCTTCACCTTCCACACCTTTCACCTGGAGAGTGGTCACGACTACCTGTTGATCACTGAAAATGGCAGCTTCAGCCAACCCCTGAAACAGCTTACCGGCTCGCGCCTTCCTGCCCCTTTCAATGCTGGCCTCTTTGGGAACTTCTCCGCTCAGATCCGTTTCATCTCAGACTTCTCCATTTCTTATGAGGGCTTCAACGTCACCTTTCAAGGTAGGGATCAGAACATGGAAACAACTCTGAACATGAGTGAGGTGTCTTTTCCTCAAGCTTTAGCCTTTGTGCCTCTCAGCATGGCGAGAATCATTTCTCTAGCAGGTAGGCTGAACCCTTCCATTTCTTGCTTAAAATAAAATAAAATGTGGGGTCATGAGATCTGCATGTAAAAATACTCAGCCTTCTTGGTTTCCTCTGAGTTTTAGAGAGCTGGTGGTGTCCATGAGTCCAGGCTCTGACAGAACTCTACATCCTTGTAGAAACAAAACAGAGGGAGGCTTGTTAGTCAGTTGCAGTAAAAACAACAATGAATACAGTGGTCCCTTGTATAAAAGAATTAATTCATTCCAAATGAAATTCTGTTAAGCAAATTTTCCTTTATACAAATTTCCCATAGGAATGCAGACCATTTTTATGTTGTACAGATTTGCCCCATAGGTGATTCTGTTAAGCAAATTTCCTCTATCTCCAGTATTTTTATGTTGTACAGATTTTATGTTATACAAACTGTTTGTTATACGAGGGTCCACTGTATTCCACACTAATTGTTGAATGTGGCTGACTATTGTACTCCAGTGGTGCTCCCCCCTTTTTTTTCACCCAACCTGCTTTGTGGGACATAAGATGCCGCTTAACAAAGTGCTAGTTAAGGTGTTCAGAATTACAGTCCTTTGGTAGAATTTCAGTCCTACAGTAATTTGGGCCCTTTTTAAAAAGCAGTTTTGATTACCTCTTTCTTTATTGACTTTCTGTTCATTTTTTTTCCTTTGCATGCACAAAGCAGTCCTGGCTTTGTCATTTATTGGCCCTATTCTCTGCGGGATGGCAGGTCCTTTTATGTGTGTGTTACATACCCTATCATTGCTTTACATTTGCATAAAAAAAACACCACACCAAGTCTTTGTATTAAAAAGGTACTGGTTGCATACCTGGCTCTTTGTTTAAAAATGAGCACCTCATTAATATGTGGCAACTTGCTGCCTTACAACTAGCTTTGTCATTAAAAATTGACTATTTAATGATGATTAGTTAGCTTAATGCTTTCATAATTATCATAGTTGATAAGGATGCTCACTAGATTCCTGCAAGCAAGGTTATCGAAAGATAGAAACAAATATCAGTATCAGGTAGGACCAGAATCAGCAGGACACCTCCATTTGAAGGACAAAGGGCACTCTTTCAAAGATGAGGATGTGCACATATTAGACAAAGAAGAGAGGTGGTTTGAGAGAGGAGTAAGGGAAGCCATTCATGTGAGCACTGAAAACCCCTCTCTCAACAGAGGTGATGGCATCAGGCATAGTCTATCTGCTACTTATCAGGCTGTGCTTTCCGAAGTACCCAGACAAATCAAAAAGCCTTCACTACCAAGGTCATAGCTAACGACCCATTCTTGATAGGTTTCAGCACCTTAGGCCATTGTTCACCTTAAGGCTATGGATACTATTGCCTCCCTAACAAGCCTATTCAGGCCATTGTTCATCTTATGAGCCTAATTCAGACCAGGGTGACAAGAGGTCAAAGCTGACTATAAGATGGAGGACTTGCACTAGCTGTATTCAGACCGATGCAGCTGTTTAGATGAACAGCGAAACATTTCTATCTCTCAAAAAAGAAGTCCACTAGCCATGACTCAACTTCCAGATGAACTCACCTGGATGACTGAGAATCTTCACAGATCAGTAGAGGAGGCTTGATCCCATGAATCCCCATCAAATGGCTGCTTGTGTCTGTCTATCAGAATATGACCTCGAACCTTGTGAGGAGCCAGAGGTGCCGGTCCACAGCATCCGCAAGGGCCTTCAGTTTGGTGTTGGGGACGTCTTGACCTTCTCCTGCTTCCCTGGGTATCGGCTGGAAGGCGTCTCACGCATTACCTGCCTGGGCGGTAGACGGCGCGTGTGGAGTTCGCCTCTGCCAAGGTGTGTTGGTAGGTGGTCACGTGCTTTAATTTTGCTTGGGCAGTCTACCCTATCTCAGTGTTAACACGGGCCAGCAGCTAGCCCACTATGGGGTTGTGGGATGTGCCTGTTGCCATGGAGTGAGGGTAGGAGAAGAACAGCAGGAATCGGGCCTGGAATCTTGCAGTCTCACTCATGTGACAACACCAAAAATATAAAGGCCTGTGGAAATCTGTATGCTTAAGAGAGAGGTGTGAATATGGCACCAAGTGGCCTCTACATAGACTGTAGTGTGAACCATGGTTAGTTCAAACCAGAATTTGCAAAGCAACTCCTGACCACAGTGGCAGGTTGTGGTGGGAAACTAACCATAGCTGGCCTCCATACTGGGGTCAAGGGAACGCCAATCCAAGCTTAGTTTCAGGAAGAAATGATCAAGGAGAAAGTCTGTGTGACTTCATGAGGCATTTGGGTTTCTTAAAACCTGGCTAGAGACCAGGACTATTATGTCTGTCTAGAGTCTTCGTAGGGAAACAAGTTGCACAACTATCAAATGTCTAGGTAGAGCTATGAGAGTATCAACTTCTTTAGATGATGAGTAGTTCTGGCATATTTATGTTTGCAGAAGGTCTTTTCCTGCACCTTCTCAAAGTGCCTCCAGGGCATCCTGGGATTTATTCTTGGGAATGTGGGTCTGGCATTTGATTTATAATCTACAAATCTATGAATCTTCTAATCCTAAATCTTATTCCTAACTGCATTAAGTAAAGAGTATACAATGAGATGCAGAGGAAGTCAGTGTAAACTGAGGATTCAGCAAAGGATGCAGAGAAAACTGCTACAGTGCAGGCTTGCGCCAGAGCCTATCCCAACAGCAAATGCTTAGGTGATTTACAAGCACCTGTGCTCATCTTTCAATTGGAAAGAGCAAATGTGGAAAAAAAACCTTCTAAATTCTGTACCTGCCTCTAGACATCATTTTCAGGTTCTCCTTTTTTCCACTACTCAAAACCAGAATTGGCCTTCTGGTTGCTACTGGTTTTGGAGAAAAGGGGCGTGTGAAGCATAATGAGGTCTAGGAAAGGGGAAATGAGATGGGTGCAGCCGAAGGTCTCTCCGTAGCTGCTCATCCTTTGTTTTGGTGATCCTATTGAAACTCTCAGAACTACTGGCATCTTGTCTCTCTCTAATTGCCTTGCTTGCCTGCAGGGCCACAATGTGTTTTAACCTCTCCCCAGAGAATGTAACAGAGATACATTTCAGAGTAGTTGATAAAGCTTTCCAACATTCAACTTCACTACTGATGAAACCACGGTATCTTCTACTGGCCTTCAGATCTTGGTTAATTATGGCCAGAAAGGGGTGATTTTTGACGTCCCACCATTGCAGCTTTAGGAGTGTATGTGAGACATGATGGGCCCACAGTACACTTTCATAGCATACCAAAGCATGTAATTCATCACAGTCCCAAGACTCTATATGTTCACACAACTGTAGGTGTGTCTACATTTGTTTGCCTTCAGGCACAGGGAAACGGCCACCTGAGCTTGTGCTCACGCTCATTATAAGCCAAGTCTCCCTTAAATCTTAACATCCAATCACTCTGACTTTCTTTATAGCTGAATGTGGTTCCTCAGTCACTGGGACTCAAGGTGTTCTGTTGTCCCCGAACTATCCACTCAACTACAACAACAACCACGAATGTATCTACTCCATCCAGACCCAGCCAGGAAAAGGAATTCAGCTCAAAGCAAGGGCCTTTGACTTGGAGGCCCGAGATGTCCTCAAGGTAATAACTCATCATCTGGTGGTAGAAGAGGGGCGTGCAGGAAAGTTAAACAAACTGCATAGTGGAGATCCTGTTCCTTTACAAATACTTTAATCTGGAACAGAAGGTGCAATCGTGCAAAGCAGAAAGTCAGTATAAAAGTAGAGCCCTGACAGGGGCAAATGGAGTTCTCAAATGCCAGCAGCTCAGATTTACTCGAACTTTGTTGGGGAAAACCACCACCAAATGTTATCAATGCGTTTTTGTTTTATTGTTCTAATAAAATGTTCTGGGAAATTCTTATCTGCTCTTTATAAATATTCACCTGCCATGGATAACTGAAGCCTTTAATTTGCGGACTACACCCAATTATTGATCCTAAATGAAATAACTATGCAGCTGTTGGATCCATCTGTTCAGTGAGCTTTTTCTGATGGGGAGCAACAACTAGATGTAGTCTTTATATTTCGTCCATGTGATACAGATTATCCACCTGTGTTTTGTTTCTCCACAGGATGGATAAGTGGTCAGCACTAGATAATTATTATTATTATTATTATTATTATTATTATTATTATTATTATTATTATTATTATTATTATTATTATTATTATTATTATTATTATATGTCCTACCTTTGCTGCATAGGAAATGCAGCTTCAACCCAGTTTGGGACTTCAGATGGTCGTTTTTAAGTTTTTGCAAAAAACGCCCCTCTTGCTCTTCTCCTGGATTTTTTCCTTCTTCCCTTTTAGGAAACAAAGGAAAGCCTTGTTAGACCCAAGTAGCCAAGAGGTCTACAGCACCATGGATAGCTCCCACATCCATGTTACTCCAAGAATGGCTGAAGCAAAATTAGGGACTCTGGCTGTCTTCAGACGCCTACCTTTTCTATCAAGCAGGAAGCCTTAAAGAGGCAACGTGCTGACCTAAATCTGCTTGTTCAGCTGACTGCTGTCAAGCAGACTGCTGCTAGAATGGACTAATTGGGCTTGTGGATCTCAGGAGGAGTTCTGGAGCACAGCCCAAGAAGTTGCCGAGGTTGGCAACTTTATGGACTTTAGGGGTGTTGGAGCAGGCCAGGTTACATCCATCTTCACTGACTCTGGGACAGATTCTGGGCTAAATGTCTCCTCCATTAGATTCTCAGCCTCTGAATCCAGAGTACTGCTGGACATATGGGACATTATGTCTTCAAACAGACAGAAAGGGGAAGGAGAAGGAACCACAGTGAGTAACAAAACTACATAGTAACAAAAACAGCCTGACCTTGGCATTGGCCATTGAAAAGACTGCAACCTTTAAATGACTGATCATTTCAGTTAATAAAATATAGTTGTAACGGAAATCCATGCCTCTGCGGTGACATCCAAAATCTGGATGACTCTTCCATCTGATATTGGGTGTTATTCAAATATTTTTACGTGAGTGTCCTTTTGGAAGCTGTTCACCTCTCTACAAGCTTTCTGATATAAGCCAGGTTGCCATCTAGTTAATGGATAGCAGATAAAGGTATATATGGATTGCATGTGTTGATAAAACATGTGTCTCAACGTGTCTGGGGGAAAGCCCCCATGTAATGCATCCTCCTCTTTCCAGATATTTGATGGTAACAATAACTCTGCCCGACTCCTGGGCTCCTTCAGCCAAACGGACATGTTAGGTCTGAGCATCAACAGCACGTCCAGCGCCATGTGGCTTGAATTCGTCACGGACGGCAATGGCACAAGTAAAGGCTTTGAGCTGCAGTTTTCAAGTAAGTCCAGGAAATATATTGCAAAAGAAGCAAATTCTTATAACAAGCATTGTAATGAAGGGCAACTGTGATTGGATAAGGGCCATTTTCGTCTGTCCACAAGAGCTTTGAGGTTACCCCAAACCCCTAGGATTAGGAATTGGCACCATACGAAACATGACAAGCTATTTCATCAAGAAATGAAACAGCATGTCGTCAAGAAATGAAACAAAACATATTTTTGTTTCGGAAATGAAACAATTCATCCTAGCCTCTTGATCCATCCGTCTTGAGAACAGGAGGTTCATTTTTTAAACTGATTGGTTTGTTTTCCTTTCTGCCCACACCTCAGCTTTTTTCTGATCTTGATCTGCCTGAAGCTAGCAAGGAGCTGAGCTGTTCCCTTCGCTAGCTGTGTCTGCAAGTTGATTTAAACTGATTGTTTTCCTTTCCTTTTTAAATAGGATTGTGGAGGTAATTTTTTTAAAATATCTTCAGATCAGATGTTGCGCTTATCTTTCCAATATAGTTATTGAGTTTCTAGCTTGTTTACAGAGAGTTCTTTGCTTAAAAGCAAATTGATTGGAAGGTTTGAGGGTCTTTGTTTTAGGGCAGTGGGCTCCCTGTTAAATAAAAAAGGGAAAACTCCCCATTATTTATAACCTTAAGAGGCATTATATTTCATTTTGTTTTGTGACAAAAATTATTTTTTAAAAATCCGTTATTAACAAAACAAAACAAAATGAAGAATGAAATGAAATGACACAAAACGCTATATAATTTTTTCATGCTCATCTCTATTTAGGAAGAAACCAGAAGACCCCTTCTTTTTCTGTTTGTTTACAGACTTGCTTGTTTTCTGAATTATGAATTCAAATTGTTTTACATTAAAATTGATGCCCTAGAACAGTGGTGGCGAACCTCCAACACTCCAGATGTTTTGGACCACAACTCCCACGGTCCTTTGCCATTGGCAGTCTGGGCTCAGAATTCTGGGAGTTGAGGTCCAAAACATCAGGAGTGCCAAAGATGATTCACCACCACTGTGGGCCTAGAAGCATCAGAAGATTCAGTCCCATATATTTGGGAAATTTTGCTCTTTTAAAAATAAGGATGGGATTTCCTGGAGTAGAAATACCATAATTATCCATGCAGGTTCTCCGTATCTTGCAGACACGTTACAAACCTCTAAACTTCCAGAAGCAATGACTCAACTTCCAGAAATCTGTAAATATGATACAGCTGAAAGAAAGGTCTCTGAGGCAGAGTTAGGCCCAGCTCTAACAAAGCTTTCTATTCAGAAAGGAAAAGGAAGACTGAGTGGCTTTTATTCCAGTTGAAGCACATTTAGATGTTTGTAAAATGTCTCTTAAGGGTATGTAAAACTCTGCAAAGGGAGAATTATGGTATTTGTAGTCCAGAAAATTAAAGAAAAATGTATGTAAGGTATCGAAAACTCTGCAAATGGACAATTACGGTATCTGTAGTCCTGAAATTTAAAGAAAAAAATCTTGTTCCTGTTTAAGGTTGGTCGCAGTGCCAGGAACATTTAAAAAAAACAGGCAATTTCCTACCCTTTACCTTGTTGCTAGCAGCTTTGTCTTGTATTTTGTGCAAAAGATCTTATATTTCTGTAAAGAACACTGGCTTTGCAACAACAAAAAAGCCTCTTATGTGCAGAATACCTTGGTGGGCAAAAACAAAATGTGATTTTAAAAAATAAAAAACATTCTTATCAGTGAGAAGAAGAATGATTCTATGAGTAATAGGATCTCAGGTTTTTATTCCACCACTCTTTTTATGGTTCTTTCTCCCAACATATTTCTACCAAAAAAAAAAAAAGATATTTAAACACATGCATCTCACAGATGAGACTATAATGCAAACAATATAAAACATGTCAGTTCTTTTCCTTTTGTAAGTCAAGACAGTACTTGGAATATTTCATTAAAAATTCCTTTGTTACTAACAGGTTGCTACAACTTTTCTTGATGAGTTTTAATGTCATCGTATTATCATAATGCATTTTAATATCAGAAACATTAACAGTTTGCATAAAGATTAACATTTCACATGAAATTAATTTGTTATTGGGGTCAAATTAACAAGGGGGTTGGCTGGTTTTACTGCTTTCAGACGTCTTTCAATTTCAAAGCAATGGATCACTAAGTTGTTGCTAATGAATTATACAACAGATTAATTTCATAGTACAGTACTTGATTCACTGAATGTTCATGAGAACTATCAACATTAATCAATCAGTGGTGAAATCCTGTTGCTGTTGTTTATGTCATTTAAAGTTGATGATGTCATCAGCCATGGTAATTTTTCATAAATGAAAGTTTTTTTCCAATTCCACCCCCACCCCCCCACATGCCTTGCAAAGGTTGTGAGGCTCTCATGGAATCCCTTTTCATTCCTGGGATGATTTTACTGGCAGTGACATTTTTTTTGGAAATTAGAACTCCAAAACATCCCATCATGTGACATCTCCCTGTCAGCAGTTTCTTAAAAATGAAAGGGACCCCACAGGAGCCTCACAACCTTTGATGGTATTAGAAATCAGATATTGTGGGGAACCTTTCTTTGAGGGGCATGTTTCCTGGCAAAAGTCAGGAGAGCTTGCGTTGCACTGAAACTTCCTCCAGGAAACATGCCCCTCACAGAAAGGTCCCCACAAGATATGTTTGTTTTCTTTTTGAAAGTACATAGTTAGTGTGGTTGATGATGTCATCAGTCTTCTGTGGTGTAACTGAAGGCACCAGGATTTCAGCCACTAAGTTTCAGAAAGGTCAGCTGATGTCTTCAGCATCAAAAGTAGAGAGGAACCCATCTCCATTTCCACAGAATTCCTTCCAGTGATTTGGAAAGTTAATTTTGTACTGTTGATTTATTTATTTAAAATGTCTTTACCGTGTCTTTCTCCTCAAAAAGGCCCAAGTTGGCTTACATCATTGAAACACAACTTTTAAAGCTAAAAACAATGAGTATACAATAGTGGAATAACATATTTAAAATATTTAAATCTAAGAACAATAAGTATACCGCTGCAACTCCAGGATTTCCACTGCTTTTCCTCTATTCTTTTCCCAACTTTAGGCTCGATGTGCATCAGTTCCATGCTTTGTTGTTACCCAAATATATGCATATTCTTATTTCTAGAACCCATCAAGCTGCAAGGTTTTGCTGATGTTGTTTTCAGTTGCTAGAAAGGCATGGCTCAGTGCTTGGGCCAGTTGAGGGTCAGACTGGGTTCACAATCAGCCAGTGCCCTATGGTCTTCTCTGAAACCTGTGCAAAGAGCAGATAGGGAGCGATGAGAGGGAGAATCCTCTGTATCTGTTTTTGAGGCTGAAAATCCTGCCATTTCACCCACTGGCTGGGACTGTCACCTGTATCTCTTCAGCTCTGCCTTCCTTCCTAGCTTGTTGATTTCTGTTTGTTATGATCTGTCTGCAAAACTGTGCTTGAAGATCCACCATCTGTAGTTTGGCCATATGGGCAAGGATCTGCTGCTGCTCTGTTGACAGCTGACCACAATCGTCTGAAGTCACTAGTGGCTTTTTTCCCTTCTACTTTGAGGTTTTGACCTGATCAAATGCGAAGACCCTGGCGTCCCGCAGTTTGGCTACAAAGTCCATGATGAGGGGCACTTTGCAGGCAGCTCAGTCTCTTTCAACTGCGACCCTGGCTATACGTTGCGAGGGAGCCGCATCCTGGCCTGCTTGACTGGGGAGCGCCGAGCCTGGGATCAGCCCCTCCCCATCTGCGTAGGTACGACTCTTTTCCTTTCTACACCCATCGCTCCAGTTCTCTACATTTCACCACTGATGTTATGCAACCTTTCCTTAATGGAACAGTTGAGCCAGATAAGGAATCTGTCTTAAGACTAAAAGAGCTCATTCCTCACTGTGTAAAGCACTGGAGCCTGGTGTTTCTGCCAATGGATGGTAAAACAACCTCTACAGGAGCTTTCCATGGTTCTGAATCCCCCCCCCCCAATAGGCTCAGCATGTTCAATTGCTCTCCTAAGGTTCAGACTAAAACCTCGACCATGAATGTAACCTGCAGGCATTTTTGGCTTAGCCAGGTCCTACGGTCTCAATGGGTCTACTTCAATAAGAACTAAGCAGTGGTTTCTGGCTAATCAATCCAAAGGCTACTCTGAGGAGGAAGAATGCATTAGAAAGTGATCAGCTGTTCTGAAAATGGGGAAACGATCAACACCAGTTCTTGTGCAGAAGATTTACCCACTGTTATGCTTCAACCAATCCAGTTTTAAATGGTGGTAGTAATTTTTAATTGCTAGTGTTTTCCTCTCAGTTTCTACCCGGCCCTTTTTCCAATAACTGTTTCAAGTTAGCCAAGCAATCAATAGAAAAGGTGTTGTCTCTTTTAATATCCTGTGTGGATTCCAATCAAGCCCTCTTTTTGCTACAGTATTTTACTTTAACAGAGTTCACTTTACACGTGAATGTGTCTGGCTTCCCAATATTGTATGGTTTCAGCATTTTACCTGGAGAGTATCTGCACACATCCATCCATTTATCAAATGGAATATATTAGCAGCAACCTTGGCTAAGTTCTGGTACTTTACATCTGCTGAATCCCTCTGCTTTGCATTGAACTGGCAGTCTCATATCTTCTCCAGCCTTTCAACCACCCTAATGTGGTTTGTGGGAAAGCTAAGAAATGCCCTGGAGCAGCTTTTTGGCTCTGGGGCACACCTACAGTGGGCCGGGGGGGGGGGTAGTAGGAGGCTCTGATAAGGTTCAACAGCAAAGTATAGCACTGAATATCTGTGAAGATTCTCGGTCATCCAAATGAGGTTATTGGGAAGCTGATTCATGGCAACAGACTTCTTGTGAGATCGAAACATTTTGCTCCTGATCCAAGTAGCTTTGTCAGTCTGAGAGAAGTTGACGCAAGGCTTTCAATGCACCCGTGATGTTTCATCACAGTGTTATTTCTTTCAGCCGAGTGTGGAGGCAATGTTAAAGGTGAAACTTCGGGAAGGGTCTTATCTCCAGGATACCCCACTCCTTATGACCATAACCTCAACTGTGTCTGGACCATTGAGGCAGAGCCTGGGTGCACCATAGGGTAAGTTCACAAAGACTAAGAGATCTGTGGGGTGGGAGAGAGAGTGGCATCGATGATCCCAAATTGCACAAGCTGCCTGCCCCTCCACCAAGTTTGATGTCAGTGTACACAGGGAGGCTGTGTATGTATGCACACTCTGCAGTGGTAAAGAGATGAAAATTCGTGGGGGGGGGAGTGCTGATACTAAAAAAGTGCCACATTTTCTGACAGGAAGCACTGGGTTTTGCAACCTGTGTGATTATGCAGATTGAGCACATTTGCATGATTTCTCTTACTCTGCATAAATTTGCTCGGCCGTGTTTACTGTTTTGCGTCGGCAGGTGAAGGTTGAAAAGTAGGGCATGGAGCTTGCTAATCAGCAAATTAATCAACCGAAATTCTTCCCTCTCTTCTCCTTCTCCATCATCTTCTCATCGAGCTGATCAATTTAGGAGTGGGAAGGCGAGTTGTAACCGGTCCCTCTTGTGTGGGTTAATTTCAGGCCGGTTTTATTGAGGTTAATTCGGTCTCCTGGTGTCTCTGTAACTGAGAATGGGGAAAAGATATGGACCCCTGCTACTGCCTTGCGTTTGTCCTCCCTTGTGTGTGAGATGCTCACTGGGGTTCACATGTGGGCCTCCTAAGTAGGCACCAGTAAGAAGCAACAGCCATTCCTTGCTTCCAGAAAAACTCTGGGCTCCAGCTGGAGTTTATAGGGAGAGATCAAATAGGAAAATGGAAAATCTGTCTCACCACTGTCTGAAAACATTGTTTGGTTGAATTAAATACCACAAGTTGCTTTTGGGAAGCCTGGCCATGTGCCATGAATGGGAAAACATTCCCCAGGAATTACTATAAAGATTCACACTGCCTCTGATATTGAAAACAACCTAAAGCCATACTGAATAACAGCCATGGGTGTCCACAGTCTCTGCAAATTTATCAAATCTCCATTTGAAGCTGTCCAATGTGGCAGCCATCACTACTGCTTATGGAAGTGAATTCCACTTTTCAACCACAATGGGCTCCTTTGTAAGTATATGCCTAAAAGACTCCAGCTAGTTCTGTTCCCATGATGCCCCCACCAGCAGAGAGACCCCTCTCTTTGGGGAGGGGGGTTTGCATATTATCATTAGCTTGATTTAAGAGTACCAGAAATTGTTTTCTCTGAAGTAGGGCAAACACAATATGCTCAGTTCTTGACAACTATGTGAATTTGCATAAAGTCTTTGTTGCATCCAAACTTATAGAGAGCTGGGTGTGCTTGCCTGTATTAATTAAAAAGCCAGAGGTGCTTCTTTCTTGAAAAAGCAGCCAATTAATAAAAGTGTAGTTGTCTGGCATATATAATGCATCGTCATAGCCCCCATTATTTCAAAGGTGGAATTAAAATATTAAAAGCTTCATGCTACGGCTGCCACCTAACAAGGGGGAAAAGAAGGTCAGTTCTAAAGAAAAATAGAAATAGAAGAATCTGCACATTTCATCTTCAGTTTCAGAGAGAGAAAAATTAAAGCAAAACTCCACTGCTTTTCACTTTGTCAGCCTCCTTCCAGACTTGGTGTATTTGAACTGAAGACTCTTTGTAAGCTATCTTTTTATGCCAGTCCAGTTATGCTACCTTTTTTATGAGAGAAAGAGAGAGAGAGAGATCTTCTTACTCTAGCTTACTGGGTTTGTATTTTTAATTTCCTACAATAATCTTTTACCCTATAGGCCTACAGGTGAAACTCAAAAAATTGGAATATCATGCAAATATTCATTTATTTCAGTAAGTAATGAATCTATCTCATATATTAGTTTCATCTTTTGAGTTGACTCATAAGTGAACATTTGCACAATATTCTAATTTTTTGAGTTTCGCCTGTAGAAGTTCAATAAGGAACTGTGAAAGCAGCCGTGCACTTGGAGGTGGATGAGATAATTAACACCTTCCATTCAGAACCCTTACTGAATGATAGATAGATCTCAAGATTTGGGAGGGGTCTTGGCTGGCTGGAATGTCAGAAGTCCCCAACAGTGCTTTAAAACCTTCCTCATCTGCCCCATGCCGTCTGCTAACGTGAACTCGGAGGAATCAAAAGAAAGCCTGTTTTTCCAAGGCAGACCTTTCTTTCTACAAGAGAAAGTGTTTGTTCATCGTGTGGAACTCAAATGGGTGATTTTTATCACTTTCAGATTTAAATATTCATCTGAGTATCATTCTATGACTACTTCTTTCCTCCTCTGGTCATCAGAAAACGTTGCAGATCACTCATGGTGAGGTAGTTCTCTCCTCAGACATTTTGTGTTTCTATTTTATTTCCGAGCAGAAAAATGAATCAGCCAAACTGATACCATTTTATATTGTTTCATTTTATCTACATTTTAATATACAAGAAACGATAGGTAAATGATTAAGGTATCTGATAACAATTCGTCCGCTAGTATAGGAGGACACCAGCCAAGGTGAGATTATATGCCCAATCAGACAAAACAGGGATATTTTGGTTAACGGCAAGTATCACAGAAGAGGAATTGCTGTTGCCAAAGCCCTGCAGTGTCAACAATAGTATGATGTTGACAGATATAAGCAAGTACTGCAAATAGATACGTTTCTATTTTTTGACTGAAGTAAACCATATAAATACAATCCATTTAAAGACAGAGAAAGAGAGAGAATGGAGAAATTGACACCATGGACTACAATCCGTGAACTCTATGCTGGCATAATTTTTTGGGTAAAATTCTTTAGATTTTGTATTTTTTTATTTATTTACAGTCTTAGACCAAAGATTTTGTATTATTTATATTTTAGAATGTGGCTGTAATATCGTTCTCTAATGGTACTTTTAAAGTTTATAAGTGTTTTACCTTTTTTGGGGGGGGGGATAGTTTTCTTGTATATTTATTTATTTATTTATTTATTTATTTATTTATTTATTTATTTATTTCATATACTTGCATACTACCCGACGATACTGGTTTACTGAAAAAGAAAATATTCAACACATAATGTATAGACAATAAAAGTAGCATTAGATAACAAATAAAGAAAAAATTCTAATCCAGTTAACTATAGAAAAATAAAAGCACATAAAATTACAGAAGGTTGGCTGATTCACTTTTCTACTCAGAAACACAAAAGGAGAGAATGAGTTCACCGCGAGTGCTTCATAGTTTATAATTTCTTCTTCTGCCTGAGAGAGGCACAATGCATTCTTCCAGTGATGCCCCGATGAATATTTATAATTGAAAGTAGAGATGGGCACGAAACGAGCAATTTTTCATTTTCGTTTTCTTTTTTCATTTCGTTACGTAACGAAACGAAATGAAACACCAGAAATTTTGTCGTGCGTTTCGTTTTCGTTGCGGCAATACATTGACCTGTAATGAATGCTAACGAAACGAGCAAGTCTTCATTTTCGTTTTTTCGTTTCATTACGTAACGAAACAAAAATGATTTTTTTGAAAAAATTCACGAAAAACGAAAACAAACCGAAACGGACCCCACAAACGACAAACGACAAACGAAACACCATTTTTTTTGAGTCGTGCCCATCTCTACCTGAAAGTGCTAAGAATTACCTGAGTTCCATGCAAACAACCAAAACTTTCTCTCTTGTGGAATAGCTACCATGGAAGAATGGCTTTGTTTCTTATCCTTCAGTGTTGACCTGTCTGCAAGCTGTGTGAGGGAGTTGAAGGGTTAAAAGATTAGTACCCTTACCTGCCAGGGAGTTGGGCAGCTGGTGGCAGAGCTAAAAGTCAAGAGTTCAATTCCCCATTGTGGGGCTCATGAGAAGACCCAGACTGTGGTGCCTTGAGGAACTGGTGTACTCCCAGAGGTGCCCTGAGAAGACAGAAATAATAATAGGACACTTCTAAGTACTCTGTATCTTGAAAACCCTGGAGAGGGTCGCCCTATTTCAGAACTGACTTGACAGCCCACAGTTATTTTCTTAGAGCCAGCATGCTGTGGGAGACAGCGATAGGATGGAACTCAAGAGAACTTGCTGCAACTCCCTGCCCAAGGATGAAAAACTCAGTGAAGGATGGCACTGATGAAAGCACTCTTTAAATATCTCATAAACCCTGAAAGCCCTATTAAGGTCGCTATAAGTCAAACATGATTTAACAGCACATAACGTATTAGAGCCATCCCAGTTTTGCATTTTTCCTTGGGTAGTTTTATTAGTCTGCAGCAGCAAAAACAACAAATAATGTTAATGTTAATAACTTTAATTTTGTCATAAGCTTTCATGAAGTGAGATGCAGACCTCATTAGGGAAGAGTAAATCTGACCATTCTGTTTTCTCTTCAGAATTGTGCATTTTTTTTTTATTCTCATCTAAAGTGAATGGAATGGGATTCTCATGGATGGGTGATTTGAGGGGTGGGGGAAGTTTACAGTTAACACTTGCTTTCACCTTAATCTTTTGAAAATGGTGACCTATTCTCCTCAAAAAGAAACTGAAACAAAATTATTCATCACTAAACCTTGAAAAATATTGGAACTTTAGGCCAAATAAAACCCATTTAGGGCAAATGATACATTATAGATGAGTCGTCATCAGAAATGGAAATCTGAAGATTCAGTCCTGGTGTACTTTTGTGGTAGAGCAGTCACACTTCCACACAAAAAAAGCCTGTCTATACCTCTTGCTCATCAGTTACGACTAGAGATGGGCACGAAACAGGAAAATAGTGTTTTGTTTCATTTCTCTTCTGTAGTAGTTTTCTTTCCTTCCATTTTAATGGTTTTTAAAGTAGTTTCATTACAAAACTAAATAGAATGAAACAAAACACTATGCTCCCCTGGGTCCTAAAGGACCAAAAATGTCAGGGGAGCTTCTTCAAGTGATTCTAGGTAACCCCCTGAAATTTGGAAAGGTTTGGGGTTCAGGGGGCTGAGTTATGAAGCTCCAAAAGAGGTGCCCCTAGGAAAAAAAATATTTCTATTGGAATCGGGACTTCAGAAGCCAAGCCATGAGCAAGCATAGTGCCGTGTCAGCTTGGCTTCCAGTTCCAATCAGAAATATTTTTTTCAATGGGGCACCCCCTTTGGAGTTTCATAAGTAAGCTCCCTGATCCCCAAACCTTTCCAAACTTGGGGGGCTTTCAGGGAAGAGCTTGAGCACTCCTGCTATTGATTCCTCTAGGACAGTGGTGGCGAACCTTCGGCACTCGAGATGTTTTAGACCACAACTCCCAGAATTCCAAGCCTGTATTGCTAATAACAAAGTACTGTGTGAGTTGTGGTCCAAATCATCTGGAATGCCGAAGGTTCACCACCACTGCTCTGGGATGAACCATTTCATTCTAGAGGGGGGAAAGGGTGCTTTGTGATAAATAAAACAAAACATGTCCTACTGTTTCGTTAGGTAACCTAATGAAACGACAAAACAGCATTTCATTTTTCATTTCGTGCCCATTTCTAATTACCACGCACATAAATGATTTGCAAACTTCAGGAGACATAGAAAGCTCCAATTATGACACAAACGATGCTCCAAGCATTTAATGGTCACTTGATTGGCAATAGCTTGGCTCTGTGTCAGTATGGTGCCACGAAATAAGCTTCTTTGTCATTTCCAAATTTCCAAAATGAGTTATGTTTGACGTACAGTCATAGGATTATTAGGGTTATAACTCAGTGGCTTCGGTATCTGGTTGCAGAGCCAGGGATTCAATTCCCCGCCATGCCTCCTGTAGAAAAGCTAGCCTGGGTAGCCTTGGGCGAGCTGCAGAGTCCCAGGACCTTGAGAAGGGAATGAGTATGACACCTTCGAGTATTTTGTACCTAGAAAACTCTGGAAAAGGTTGCCATGTGTTGAAATAGACTTGACAGCATGCTATTATTATTATCATTATTATCATTATCATCATCACCACCACCACCACCATCATCACCATCCCCACCCTGCCACACAGGCTCCATTTCATGGTTTTCCATACAGAAGAGTTCCATGACGTTCTGAGGATCTGGGATGGTCCAGTTGAGAAAGGGATCCTGTTGAAGGAAGTGAGTGGTTCCGTCTTGCCCACTGATGTCCACAGCACCTTCAACTCAGTGGTCCTCCAGTTCAACACAGATTTCTTTACCAGCAAGCAAGGCTTTGCCATTCAATTTTCAGGTAAGTCTGAAAGGACACATTAACTGAAGCCCAGTAGCAACTTTATGTCAGAGCAGGCCCGTTGAACTAGAGGAATGTAGAGAGGTATTGACTCGCCAAATTCCCCACCAATTCATTAGTCCAGGGCTATCCAGCTTTGAACAGGTCAAGGTCTACTTTTTCTGGCCCTAAGTGTCTGAGTGCTAAAACACAAATACCTCTTCTTACGAATTTTGTCCATCCCAAGCACATGCTCTTCTGGAATGGATTAATTGATTTTCAATTCATTCCTATAGGAAGGCTGATCATGCACACACTTCCCTTGCACCCACTCGATCATCTGGCCAGTGGGGGGAGTGGGGGGGCATGCCATGGCCCTTGAACTGCCCTGCTCGGCTGCAACAGTGGGCTAGCAGACCCAGAACTTTGCTGGGGCAGTGGTGGTCCTTGGGATGGGGGAGGGAGGGGTGGAGAACTTACCAGCTCACTTTTTTTATTGCTGGCTGCCGGGCTACTTTTGAACCCTTCACAGACTACCAGTAGCCTGTGGGCTACCTGTTGTGCAGGCCTGCATTAGTCCTACTTTACTTGTGAGGTCCGGTTGGGTTGCACAGGTGATGGCTGTGTGGAGGAGGGGGGGAGGCTACAGTGGGGAGAGGGCACCTAGCCCTTTCGCGTAGAGGTCTTTGGATATCACCATCCTAGGTGGCTGTCTGCCTAAGGCCCATTTCTCACCTGATTTAGGAACTCCTTAGGCAGCCAGCACTCTGAATTATACACACTGCTCCTGATCTTTGCCAAAAGGCTGAGAAGCAGCACATAATTGAATTGCACATAGCTGAGTAGTTGGAGACAGGCAGCTTCTACAGCCAATTGGCATTCAGAACACATACAAGCACATAAAAAATGCAATAGCTTGGTCAAATAAAAACAGTAATGGTGGTGGTGGTGATGATGATAAGATAAGATATATTCCCTATCCTCTAGGGAATTAGCAACCCCTCCCAATTTGGTATCATCTGCAAATTTAATTAGCATACTCTCTATTCCTTCCTCCAAGTCATTAATAAAGATATTGAACAGCACTGGACCCAGAACAGAACCCTGGGGCACCCCACTGGTCACGTCTCTCCAAGTTGAAGAAAGGCCATTTATGACCACCCTTTGGGTGCGATCAGTCAGCCAATTACAAATCCACCTAATAGTTGCACTATCTATCCCACTTTCTACTAACTTCTTAGCAAGAATACCATGAGGAACCTTATCAAAGGCCTTATTAAAGTCCAGACAAGCAACATCCACAGCATTCCCCTGATCCACCAGGCCTGTAATTTTATCAAAAAAAGAGATCAAATTAGTCTGGCATGACTTGTTTTTTTGCTTATTCTTTGATATTCATGCTTCAGATTGTGATACTGTAAATCAAAGCTTCCATTTACTATATGACTTTAGTAGTTAGACCAAAGATCTACTGGAATAAAACATCACTAAACAAATAGCAAGCACGAGGAACCCAATTAAAACTAGGAAGGATACAGCTTCTACTTTGTCACCTTTAACAGCTGAGCAAACCTGCTCAGAAATTCAGAGTAGAATTCAAGCGGAAACCTTCCTCCACCCACCGGTTTGAAGATGAAGAGGTTTGCTATCTACAAATATTGTCTTTACGGGTCACTTGATATGATTGCCATCTTCATATGCACAATAGACTCTCAAGTGGAAGATGGAGCAGGTTTATTTCCTGTGCTCTGGACCTGAACTGTTATAAACATAAGGCCAAAAGTGAGATGTTGTCTAAACATGAGAAACACCCCTTCTGATGGTAAGAGGGGTTTGCTGGTGGAATGGACCATTTCCTTCACAGAGGTTGTGTGGCCACCTGGCAAGGATGTTCCAGCCATGGATCATGTTTTCCTTAGGCAGAGCACTGGGATCAGAGCAGGCCATTCGGTCCACCTGTTCTATGAATCTAGGAATTTTAAAGAAGAACAGCAGCACGTTTTCAATTAAGACAATGTTAGGATTTTCTCCATCCTGGAAAAGGGTCAGCCCTGCTATCCTTTTAGAAACCTGGATGTAAAATCCCTATCCGCAGTTCACTGGAAGAAGCCTGCCTGCAGTCCAGTTTATGTGACAGCACATAGTTGACAGAGGATTATAACAAAATGCCATCCGCAGATGCCTTGGCATCATAAGTAAACGTGAGTTGTGGGCAAATATGCATCAAGCTGGTCCCTACAGATCAGACTTGGATATGTCAACTGCTGAAGCAGATGTCCATCTGAGGAAGCAGCCGTGCCTCTGAGTGTGCATCCCAGCTTGTGCGAGGCCACCCAGGTGTGTGCAAAAACCAGGGCTTAAGGGCAGAATGTAGTGCCCTCCACAGGTATTCTGATACATGCACTCTTCACAACACCCTTAAGAAATGTATGGGTTTTGTTTTGGAGTTCTTTCTTTTCTTAGCCTTTAAAAAGCATTTTAGAAGAAGAAAAGGGTTTATCAAAATATTTCTTATTTATTTATGTGTTGTTTTCCCTCAAATATTTCCCACTTCATGGACCTTTAGCATAAAGGCATGGAGAGCATTGATCCACAAAGTGACGGAGAGCCAGACATAACTGAATGATAGATGAGACACCTCTGATACATTGCTTCACATTCTCATGGTTTAATTTGTTGGTGTCGTTCTACAGCATTTAAGTCACTTTGAGAGAAGGTTTAGTGCCTTTTGCTGAGCATTTTTTGTTGTTGGTGTAATATTGTCTGATTTCTTAATTTGTTTAATTATTTATTGTTTTTTCTTGTATGCTGTTTCATGTAAACCACCCAGAGTTCCCATTTGGGAAAATCAGTTGTGGTATACAAATATAAAAATAAATAAATAAAAAACCAAGCTTGAATTTAGGCTGTTCCCCAGCTTCAGAAGGCCACTTGTGCATTCAAATCCTCGAGTCTTGGTGATGCTGACAAGATCTGGAACTTGCCGCTGCCTTTGTACAGTTTCCGTCTTTGGTTTTGCTTCCAGTGTCCACCGCCACCTCCTGCAATGACCCAGGCATTCCACAGAACGGGAGCCGCAGCGGTGACAGCAAGGAAGCCGGGGACTCCATTGTTTTCCAGTGTGATCCCGGTTACGTCCTGCAGGGGGAAGCCATGATCAACTGTGTGCAGATTGAGAACAGATTTTTCTGGCAGCCCGACCCTCCCACCTGTATAGGTACAGATGTTCACTCAATCCACTTGAGATTGTGGAGGCATGGCACTCAACCTCCTGAGACCTAGGAGGAAAGGAACAAGCTATGACCCAAGGGTGGGTTTGCTAATTCCAGATGCATTTCTCTGGAACATGGGTGTGGAGAGTATTTGCAAACAGTCTCATTCTCAGCAATGTAGGTTGCCTTAATTCAACAAGATACTGAGGAATTTGGATGTCTCTAAGGGCGCTTTTACATGACCTCTATAATCCGGTGGCAACTTAAATTCAGACCAGAGATCATGGGGGTTTGTCACTCTTCCTGTGTTCCCACCCCTCCGCACTCCATTGTTCCTGTCTGCATGAGCGGAAGGAGAAAAAAAAGGAGAAAAAATGCAGTCTCACCTCTGTCTGCTGGTCGAAGCAGCCCCGAGCCACCCCGTAGTGACTCCTGTCTCTTAAAGGGGTGGCGGGGACAAAAAAACAAACAGAAGGTGAGGGAGCCCGGCATTCGCAGCTTTACAATTCGCATCGGAAGATTTTTTTACCTACTGGAGGCCAGGTACTTGAAAAGTGTGCTGGGACGCGCTTAGGTGGGCGTGGTTGTACTTAATTTTTTTTAAAGTCTGGAGCTGGTGGGAAAGCATTTTTAAGCTCCGGATCTGGGAGCCCTTTGCCTCGGATTTTAGGGGTCATGTAAAAGCGCCCTAAGAGAGTCCTTACCTGCAGCCCAAAACAAGACAGAGTTGGGTCTTTTACTGCCCCTGTAATTTGCACAAAACACACCTTCCTCTTGAGAAAAAAAACATACATGTGAAACCCAGGCGGAGGAAGCAGAAAAGGATGAACTGCATGATAAAATGCAAAAACTAAAACTAAAACAATCCTAACCCTAACCCTAACCATTCACTCCCTCAAATAATGTGAAAAGGAAATGTTTCTATTATTCCCTGTTCCTTCACCCAATGGCCCCTGGATTCGGCTGTAGTGTTGCCTTGCCCATCAGATCCATGCAGACATCCAGAGCGTACAGAAATTGTCATGCCAAGTACACTGAAGCAATAAATGCCCAATTAATGGCCTAATTAAGTGTTAGCTGCCGATGTCAACTCCTTGAACTTAATTGCTATTTATAAAATGTGATCCTAAGCAAAGGAAATTAATTAATGAATTTCCTTTTCTTCTAAACCAAACTTAAAAGTCAGTTAAAAGAAAGTGGTCTCTCGCCAGCTTACTCTTTCTGTTATCTGTGGAGGACAGTTTGGGAATTTCTGTGTTTTTGAATGACTGACTTAATAACTTAACCACTTGCCAGCATAGCAGGTCAGAAACCCCACTGAGAGCTAGGAAATGGTTTTGGCTAATATGGACTTGTGGGCCAGATAATGTGTAAGCTCTTAAATGGGAAAATTGGTAAGCCACTTCCATGAATATTCATCCTCCATATGCAACTTCTCTCATTTCTGGAGCTTACTTTCAGTATCCGGACTTGATTTGGGAGAACTGTTTAACTGGGAAGGACCCTTGTTTGGGAGACCCATCACACAGGAGAGGATTAACCCATGCATAACTCTAGAATGTGGGTACTTGGTTAATGTGGTGCAGTAGTTAAATGCCTGTCCTGCAGCTAAAACTGTGCTCACGACCTGGGGTTCAATCCCAGGTAGCCGGCTCATGGTTGACTCAGCCTTCCATCCTTCCAAGGTTGGTAAAATGAGTACCCAGCGTAACTGAATTGTAAACCACCCAAAACATAGTGCTTGAAGCGCTATGGTGTAGTATATAAGTAGAACACTTTTATTTCTTCTATATTCCCCAAGGAGAAATGAACTGGTTGAAGCTGGACCTCAGAAAGTAATGAAAATCAGACCCCATCTCTTGACTTAGAACAATAACCTATTGATGCACCTTTTTGGTACACTGGTTTCTACATGATGTGAAAGAAATGGGCAGTGGTGTTAGGGCAGTATTAGTGGAGAGACCTAAGAAAATGAACATGCCCCATTATGAACACATCCATATTTCCAGCTCTTTCCTCCCTAAAGAAGGTGTCTTACAATGACCCCCTTCTTATGGAAGGGACAAAAGGAAGGGCCCCCCCCCTTTCTAGGCATGATAGTTCTTTGGGAGGTACCTTCTATAGAGCCCAAAGGGCACTGAGATTATAACTCCCAGGAAACACTATGGCAGCTTCTATTTTTTTAATGTTAATAATAGAAAATAGTCCTGCTATATGGAAATCTGCTACTTTCTTTTGTTAAAGATGGAGGCCTCTGAGACAGGTCCTGCACCAGGTGAGCGAAGTGCCAGTGTTCTAGGCATGGGTTAGAACTCTCAGAATTCTGCCTAGAAATTACAATTCTGCCTAGAGAATTCTGGGAGTTGGATTTTAAAAAATACCCTAATGGCACATATAGAGGGACTGGCCATCAAGTACGTCTCCTTTAAGAGCACTTTCTGTCATAATAATATTGCAGTATTATATACAGTATACCTATAGATCCTGTTGCGAAGACCAGAGTGATAGTCCCTAATGCTGTCAAATAACAGGAAAGCTTGAAATAGTAGATCCTTCCTGGGCGACGGGGAGATACCTGGGACTGGCATTTTAAAAATGAACCACTCCAAGGTCTACCATTTTTTGAGATTATCATATGGTTATCTAGCCCAGAAACTGGTGCATTTCAGCTGTATCTGCAAAGAGGCTATGAAGAACAAACCTTAGGCAGACCTCCTCCATGTCTACTTTCCTTCTCTTTCAGCTCCCTGTGGTGGGATCCTTACTGGGCCATCTGGGGTGATCTTGTCACCAAACTACCCAGAGCCTTATCCACCAGGAAAGGAGTGCGACTGGAAGCTGACGGTCTCTCCGGATTATGTCATTGCCCTTGTGTTTCAGATGTGAGTCCTTCACTTCTATTTCTGAGTGGTCACGTGTGAAGAGAAGATTGGCCACCAGATGTAGAGCCTCAGGAGGTCCCTCTAGTGTTGAGGAAGTCACCTTTGACTTCTTTTTAACCTGTCAATGGGCCCATTCTTCCCAATGAAATTTCTCCCAGGATTATATGACAAAGCTTGCTTCTGTGGACACACAACCCCCATATAGCCATCCTGGTTGAAGGCATCTGAGGGTTTGTGAAGGTTCTCAGTCATCCAGGTGAGTTTATCTGGAAGTTGAGTCATGGCAACTAGACTTATTTTCTTGAGAGACTCACCCAAGTCTCTTGGATGAGTCTCTCAGTGACAAAGCTGCTGGGATGAATAGCAAAATGTTTCAATCTCTCAAGAAAAGAAGTCCAGTTGCCTTGACTCAACTTCCAGACATCTGACAGTTGTATTCTGAAAAAAATAGCTCTTCAAAGCTTTGGATGTGACAGTTATCTATTAGGATTGTTTTTATGGATCTGATGGTCTTCTCCTGGATGTTGTTCACACTTCAGAACATGTCTGGTTTGTGGTCCTTTTCGTTATCTACTGTATTTTTTGCTTCCTGGAGCAAAGCATTTGTGTGCAGAAGTTTCAGCTCAACTGTGTCTTGCTGTTCCCTTTTGCACAGTGTCCTTAATTCATATATCTGGGCCCACCTGGTGTGTCAAAAACTGTGTCCATACCAATTGCAAAATTCATTTCTTATTAATAGGGCCAGAATAGTAATCAGCATATGATGCACACAGTGATGGAATCAAGTAAAATCAACAGCCAGACATACATATTTCCAGGTTGGCCCTTCTGCATAAGGAGCAGATTACATGGTATTCTCACTGACAGCCTATTACTTATTTCCCAGTATTACTCCTGGCCGGTAACCAGTGAAGTCATTGCACTAGTGTGTGACTGATTATGCCAACAGCTGCACATTTTCAGAATTAACTCAAGGCTGGCATCCCAAGCAATCTTTTTTATGAAATATGTAATCCAGTGGGAGGAAGACAGCACCTTATTCCATTGTACCTTCATCACTAGAGATGGGGACAAATTAACAAAAAAAAATGGTAATTGTAGAAACGAGACAGGGAGGTTTTCCTGCCAGTTTGGTGTCTCTGGGTGGTTTGGGGACATTTTATAAGTTGACAAATTGATGAATCAAAAATTATTTTAAAATTCAACAATCCGTATTTGTTGGGAGGGGGGTGTCAGTTCATATAAAATTGACAAATTCATGATTTTTGAACAATTTTTGCAAATGGGTTTTTAATTCATGCCCATCTCTATTCACCATTCATAGCAAACTCTTAAAATGCAGGCATGAAGGGCTGAGTGGAACGGACGAAAACCTGACCTTTTCTCCTCCTCTTTTTTCACTGTCAGCTTCAATCTGGAACCGGGCTATGATTTTTTGCACATCTACGATGGTCCCAGTTCCCTTAGCCCCCTGATTGGGAGTTTCTATGATACCCAATTACCAGAAAGGACTGAGAGCAGCAGCAATAACCTCTTCCTGGCTTTCCGGAGCGATGCCTCAGTCAGCAACACGGGATTCGTGATCCACTACACAGGTAAGCTTTCTGTTCCAGAAGATCTCAATATTGTTGCTGTTGCTCTGTGCATCTTTTAGAGCTTTTAATTGTGCAGTCCACTCAAGACCAAACTACTAAAATGCTTGGCAACCCAACAAGGTTGCTTGCAACTAATTATCGCTAGGAAAATCCACTTCTTTCCCCACTACTGAGGGCATTATAGCTAAGCTCAGAGGGGACAGGGATGTTAGAGAGGGGTGATGTATGGCATCATCATCCTTCCTTCTCAGAGACCTGAAAGCCTGGTCTCTTCTACTCTGTTCTGATCACATCCAGAACCTTGGGAGCAACAGGATAGTGAATTCAAGGTTTGGCAAGACAGAAGCCCCAGGACTTTCTGAGCAGAAAAAATGATGACACCATATACTGTACCACCTCCATCAAATGTCCTGCTTGTTCCCTTTGAGAGTAGCCATAATGCTCACACGAGCTGGGGAAAGACATGGGTTTGCCAGTTGCAAGCTATCTCTGTTGTACAGCAAAGTATGTCATTGTAAACAAGACAGGTGTTCCACCATTGCTCCCTGATAATGGGTTGACAGGAGAAAGCTGGACATGCCTTAGAATTTAAAACCTCAGAGATAATAACTGCAGCCCTTTGGTCCCCCCTGGATGGCTATGTGATACAAAGTAAGAAAGAAAGCTTCCCAGATGTCAAACCAAGGTGATAAAAGTTCTAGAATCACATTTCCATAAGCTGATAAAAATGACAATACAGATTCATTCATTTATTTCTCTGTCTCTAAGATTGTGTGTGTGTGCGTGTGTGCGTGCGCGCATCTACGTGTGCTCATGCATGTGTGTGTACGTGTTGCTGTTTACCTAAGATCTGAGCCGATTAATATTGTTCCAGGGAGGCAAAGGAGTGCTTTGAAAAGCATGAGAGACCAAGTGGATGCAGAGTGAAGAACTTCCACAAAGTAGAAACATTATTGTAGATGGTAATATATGCCACCTTGACTCCTCTTCCATTCCTGCTTCCTGATTTGAATAAACCCATCCCATCTTGGTCACTCTTCAAAGAGCAAACCGTGAAGGCTCCCAGTTTTGGAGGGTTAGCCAGGTGCAGAGCGCCAGGCGTCGTAACAGAATTAAATATTTGTTTGCCATAGCTGGGCTGTTTGCTCTCTCTGGTGGTGAGCAAGTGAAGGGAACACCCTCTGCCTAGCTCACCTGGAAGAAGCTTTTATCGGTTGTCATAGAAGGGTGGGGACGTTCCCTCTCCTCTCATGCTCACAATTCAGTTCCACAAGAAGGATTGACACAACGCTCTGGCCCAGAGCCAGGCTTCTTGTAATGAATGCAGAAAACGAGGGGCTGCATGATCAAGAAGACTATTAGGAAATGGAATACTCAGATGGAGCAGACCAAAGGCCCAGCTAATCTGGTATCCCCTCTCTCATGGTGGCCTATATACAGCCATGACAGGATGTTTAGACAACTTAATATCATTTTATTGTTGGTTGTTTCTTATTTTGATTGGTATTGTCCTTGAATTGATTAGGAGGTTGTAAATTGATTCTTCTATCTATCTATCTATCTATCTATCTATCTATCTATCTATCTATCTATCTATCTATCTATCTATCTATCATCTATCTATCTATCTATCATAATTTATTTATTTATTTCCCCCCCCACTTTTCTCCTTAAAAAGGACCCAAGGTGGCTTATATCATTAACAACACAATACTAAAAGCTAAAACCGGTCAAGTACCTAAATATTCATTAATAACATCATATTTATATTTTGATGTAAAAGTATTACTAAAAACAGATTTAGAAGCAACAAAATGTACACCATTCCGTTTGAAACAGGTGATTTCATCTTGGAGGGTAGAGAAAAAGGCCTGACTGGAGAAGGGAATAAAATTTAATGATCCATTTTTCTCCTCCAAAAATATGGCTATCTCAGCATCTCAAAACTATACTGCAAGCATTTGTCAACACAAGTGATTTAGGTTCTGGTGCAATACAGCACTACTGAACTGGGGGAGAAGTCATGTTTTTCATAATTTACACTAAGTATACATCTCATCTGTGCAAAACTCCTAATCTTGGAACACAATTATAAATTGCATTCTTAGAAGATGTTTTTTCCTATTGGACCTAAGACTGAGCGTAAAATACAAAATATACCCAATGTTATCTACTGTATATCATCCAGACCGTGAGGCAAGAATTATTACGTTTTTCCGACGCTGAGCATTTTACTAAATGCACATAAATCATCGAGGCTTGATTTGTGCTCGTTTTATTTTTCTTCAGAGGAAAACAAAGGGAAAATCTTTACCATCTCTCAGCAAGAAAAAAAGAAAGAAATGTGATTCACCATTTGTGTGGTACCTAATGAGATGAGGATTTGCATACAGCTTTGTGATGTTTCTGCCCTCCAAACCTTGAGTCCACTGGAACTTTGGGGGGGGGGAGGTGTGTGTGTGTGTGTGTGTGTGTGTGTGTGTGTGTGTGTGTGCACGCGTGTGCATGCATATGCGTGTGCAGTCTGATCCATTGTGTTATTAAGTATCTGGGAATACTGGAGCATCATTCCTTTAGCTTCTAAGTGTGCTCATTTCCACACTTAACAAAAAAAAAAAAACAGATGGACGAAAACCTCTGTTATCATATCATCCAGCCAATTAAAACCCAAGTGATTCCCTTTAAGAATAAACGTTTCTGCCTTTGCATGAGTCTCCCTGCTCGCTTTTTGCCACCGTTAACGAAAAATTGCTCGATTAAGTCCTCATGATTTTGCGGGTTATGGCAGGGAGATGATGTCTCCCCACCCCACCCAAAGTCCTCTATGCTACTCTCCTAGACATACCCGTGGACTTAATTGTGCCTCTACTCCACCCCTGGGGTGTTACCACTGGGAGCCAAGAACAAGGTTTTAACTTTGCTCGTTATGTTATCGTTGCATGCAGATCAAGCTCCAGAAAGCAGGAGTGGAGGAAGAGGAAGTGAAAAGTAGAAAGGAGAGAGGAGAGAAAAATAATTTGATCAACCCATTTGGCAGGTTGTCTGCAACAGAGCTCAAGCTCCCTTCATTCATTTCCTCTCTATAGACTTAAATCCAACAATCCTGGCCAAGGTTGCCACCGTGACTCGTTCATGCAAGAGAGTAACAGTTCCTTTTCTTCAGCATTGTGGATTTTACAGAAAAAACACTAGCCAAAAAAGATGCATATATTGTCTCTAAGACTTAAAGAGTGAAGAAATCCCTGCTGTCTGGGACCGTTTACTTCCTCTGTTGGATGTAGTGGAGCCACGCTGCTTCTTTGCATACAGCTGGGAAAGACCAGCCCCTTTGCAAGATGAAAGCTCCTGATGAAGGATGAGTTCCCACTCATATTTTTCCCCTGTGGTGTTTCTCCTACTTGCTCCCAAACTGCTTCATCATCTCTCTTTTGCCCCATTGCCTGTCAGATTATACAGAACTGAGGATAGATATGAAAGCAAGCAAACTGGGATTATGGAAAATGGAACACCTAAATGAGAAAAAGTGAGGGCTACTTGGGGGGGAGAGAAATGATTAAATAAGTGGACTCATGTTGAAGATTCCTAGGATACTAGGTGGAAATGCTCCCCAAATAGTCCGCCTAATTTGATCTGCCTCTTTACGTATCTTAATATACTGTGACAGTTCCAACGCTAAGATGGTCACATATGATCGCTTACTGTAATGCTCTTCCAATGGCTCAGATGAAGGGATGGTCTCTCAAGCTACCCCTGTCCCCTGTCAGAACCTAATACATCACCCCATACCTTCTTTTGCTGTCGAAAATATGCAAGAGTGAGAGAGCGATTCCTCCAAATACATCTATCAAAATATTCAGCCTCCTCGGATACCTCAAGACTAAAACTACTATTGAGCAGTCTTTGCAAAAATTGTGTAGTAGATTTTGCCACACCTACTACACAATCCTAACCCTATTCTTAAACTTTAAAGCTCAACACTCTGTGTGGCCTATGGACTACTAAACCTAAATAAACTTGAAACTTGACTGAACAGAAGGGAAATCTAATCAAAATGGAAGCAGGTACCTATGTTTCTCTCTGCAGAAGAGCCTTCTTCAACTTCATTTCCTCAAAATTCCTCACATTTTGCCTAAGGGGGAGAAAGCCTCCAAGGTACTCCATTCCAGAGCAACTCTAAAGAGTGCATTTACAATTTGCACATCATGCAAAACAAATTCATGGCCGTACAAAATGAAAGTTGGTTCTTACAGGTGTAATGGCGAGTTTGTTGGGCCGATGATCTTATCTGATGTGATTTTGAAATGAAGGAAAGAGCAATGATGAGGGTGGAGCTGGGGGCTGGAAGGGAAGGTCAAAAACACAAAGGACACGAGTGATGTAAAAGATGGCCAGGAAGTCTCATTGTCTTCTCACCACTTTTCTGACAGCAGAAATGTGATTGTGCTGTGTGAGATGATTTTATTCTTCCCAAGACAAGCACAGGACCCAAGATCAAGGGTTTGACTATGATGCTTGACAGATGGGTGGGAGGCAGAGAATCAAAATGAAGCTGTGGGTGATATCTTAGATTTTTTTTTAAAAAAAAGGATCCCAGCTCAAGAATAAAAGGGAGAGCATCATCACAGGAAACCTTCAGGGGTGAAAATGCCTTTAACATGGGGAAAGAACTGCATAATAATATAGATTAGAAGCTGACACTGTCAACATGAAAGTCAGAAATGGCTGGAGTTTGTTTGAGGGTGTTCCTTTTGCTTTTTTCTCCCTTATGAATAGATTGCAAGGAGTTGTTTTTGCTCTCTAAAGTCAGCAAGGCAATCTTTCCGTGCTGTAGCCTTTATTTAAACAAGGTGTGCCCCCTGAGTACAGATGTGGCTCAGAAAACAAAGTGAAGCAGGGGCATTGTCCCTTTTCTGATCTGATCCAAAGTGAAGCACAGAAGCCAAAACGGGTGACTGGTGCTCACATCAAATTGGGTTTCTTCAGAACACCAACTATTTCTTTAGTGCTTCAGGAGTGGGCTGCAAAAGAGCCGAAAAATATTTTTAAAAGGCACTCGTTGAGAAATAGATAGTATATAGGAGAGGAACCCGGGAGGCCAAAGCAAAATACAACTGACAGCTCAAGCACCAATGAAAAGTCCAAGCTCTCCCTGAAATCCCAATTATTACACTGGGGGGGGGGGCTCACCTATCCCTATTAGAGATGGGCACCACTCAGAAAATTTTTTCGTTTTCATTTTCGTTTTCGTCTAGGGGTCCGTTTCAGCTCGTTTCCATTTTCGTGAGCTAATTTTCAAAATTTTTTGTTTTCGTTTCGTTACGTAACGAAAATGAAAAACGAAAATGAAATTTTTTTCGTTTCTTCCCATTTAGCTCCATTAAGTGCTTTTCCAGTAACGAAAAACGAAAAACGGCTCAAAATTAGTCATTTCGTTTCCGTTTTCAATCCATTTTTGAACCGTTTTTCGTTTTTCGTTTTGTTACATAACGAAAACGAAAAACAGAAACGGAAATGAAAATTTCGCTAAGTCGTGCCCATCTCTAATCCCTATAATTAGAAGCAATGTTGTGATTAAGAATGTTAAGGGATAGAGATGGATTGTTAGTCACTTTGCTTCAGTTTTCAGGAGGGATCAGTTTGGGATATTTTTTTCATCCTTGCTTTTAGGCTGCTGCAGATCTCGATCCAAAGAGACAAGTGGCTGTGTGTGTGAACTTTGTGTCATGGTTTGAATTAGTTCACAGCATCATTTGGAATAGGGCCTGAGGTATCTAAATTCCACAACTCACAGTTAGGGGGAAGGCGGTATGAAGAAAGAAGGAATCAGACGAGATTTTTTTCCTTCATGGTGGCTGTCGAGCAGTAGTACACGGCACTGTGTTTCAGTCTTATCCCTTTGTTTTCCCTAGTTTGTATTTTTTTTCAGCAGGGCTAGAAGTCAGCTCAAAGCAAATTGGTAAGACAAATAATTCAGACCAAATCAAAGTGAGATGGTACTCACATACTCCTAATTTAAATGCCCCCTCCTCCTCCTCCTCCTTCAGACCATATTAACCGCAACTGATGCTAGCATTGGAACCTGTGTGGACCTCCACACAGATTAAGGTTTAAAGATCATGAACCTTGTGAAATAGCTACTTGCCCTGTCTCTTGTGATATCCATTCCAGGGACTGATCCCAACATGAGACAGAGCTGTATCTAATATAGTTTTTCTAATATGGCTATGCCTTAATGAAACCACCAGAAAATGAGACAAATTTATATGTGTACACCCTATGGTGAAGGTATGGCATCTTGAGGGAAGTTCCTTCCCCTCCCATCAGCCATAAATGAAAGGACCAATTGTTGAGTACTGAAGTTTTGGTTGGGTCAGGTGGGTTGGTAGCTGCTGTGACCTAATATGTCCCCATATCTAGTGCAAGAACAGGAAGAATGGGAGTTGGAAACAATCACTGGTTTGGTTTGGATTTAATCCCTTTCTCTGGCCACAATTTTATGGGGAAAGAACACCGCTATTTATTTCAACCTGGCTTGCATTAAATTTCAACAAGCAAAAAGAGACCCGAAAACTCAGCATAGCATAATGGGAGAAAATATTGACCAGAAGCTCTAGAAAATCAAACAGAATGTGGAAATGAAAACAGTGTTCAAAACAGTAGAACCAGAAAGGGATGAAAGTAATCTATTGAAATGCTTTCCCTTGGCATCCAAAAGATAAAGCCGGTGCCAGGAAATATAGCGGAAGTTAACTTCTGTATAAGCTTAGAGACAACGGGAATAGGGGGCTTGTCCCACCCCAGGGACTGGGAATGCAGAACCTTCCAGATGTTGGTGGTGGCATTCAAATATGGGACCCAGATGATTCAGGTCCACCTCTTCACTGTCTTGTGAAACTCACTGGGTGATAATGAGCTGATTGTCTGTCTTAGCCTAATCTATTTTGCAGGGTTACTGTAAGGTTATTTATTTATTTATTTATTTATTTATTTATTTATTTATTTATTTATTACATTTGTATACCGTCGTCCTTCCGAGGCAGAACTCTGGGTGGTTTACAGTTAAAAACAAACAACAGCGAGCGAACAAAAAATCAGAGGCAAACTACCAATAAAAATAGGGGGGGGTACAATACCCTTCACAGAAGATGATGCGGGCAGCAAAAAAATAAACAAATAAAAAAGGGAGGAAATTAAAATAAAAGTGAGGTTAATAAAAGTTATAGTGAAGAAGAGCCATATAATCTAGTCATTGGAGAAAGGCAAGATATAATTGTAACAAATAAGGCCGTGCCTGGATGTCTACGTCAGTTGGCAGACCAATTCAGGACTAGAGCAATCTAGACCTGGTCTAAGATGAGGTCCAGACTGCTCTAGACCTCATCTTCCTCAATCCATGCTCCATCTTTGGATCTGCATGTCATAGAATCATAGAATCATAGAGTTGGAAGAGACCTCATGGGCCATCTAGTCCAACCCCCTGCCAAGCAGGAACCCCTTCACAATATTTCCGACAGATGGCCATCCAGCCTCTGCTTAAAAACCACCAAAGAAGGAGACTCCACCACCCTCCGTGGCAGCATATTCCACTGCCGAACAGCTCTGTCATGAAGTTCTTCCTAATGTTCAAATGGAATCTCTTTTCCTGTAGTTTGAAACCATTGCCCCAAGTCCTAGTCTCTGAAGCCATGGAAAACAAACCTGTTCCCTCTTCAATATGACATCCTTTCAAATATTTAAACTTAGCTATCATATCCCCTCTCAGTCTTCTTTTTGAAAGGCTAAACATTCCCAGTTCCCTAAGCCGCTCCTCATAAGACATTTCCTCCAGATCCTCAACCATCCTGGTCGCCCTCCTCTGCACCCGCTCGAGGTTGTCAACATCCTTTTTAAACTGAGGCGCACAGAACTGGACACAGTCACTGCACTGGAAAACCAAAACAGCGATAACTTTTTTGGTTTTGCATTGATCTACATGTAAATTAGCATCTTGATTGACCCCCCCACAAAGGGAGTCAAGTTGCCACATTGCATACAGATAAGGTCAGGGGGCTGCATACTAGAGCACTGTAGAGTTGTTTTTAAAAAAAGAAAACTGGTAGGTGGAAGTGATTTGTCCTCCGTATTAGAACTCCTTTGTAAATTCAGCATGCTTCGCTCCAGAACTAAATCAGTCCATTCCAATTCAGTTAGGACTTCATAGAAATTGTTCTGAATCATGCTGTACTCTGAACTTTTATAGCTGTACCTGCTCACATCAAATTTGTTTATCTGTTTGCTTGCTTGCTTGCTTGCTTGTTGGATTTTTATACCACCCATCTGGTCAGCGAGGCCACTCTGAGCAGTTAACAACAATCCAACTGCACCCCGAGTGCTTGTTTTAAATACTGGCAAAATATTTATTTGACTGCTCATCATATTATGGCAGGCAGCTCAATAAAAGATAATATGGCTTGGTTTGGAAGATCCTCTGTCCAGTGCCTGACCTCTTTAGGAAAGGCTTGGAAAAACCTGGGAGGATGTGACAGGACCTGACAGAGCTACTGCCTATATGTAGGATGCAAAACTAGCAGTCTGCAGGTTATGCAAAGTCTCCCAAGGCCATCTCTGTAGGCCATGGACTCCTCCTAGACTTCCCAAACCCTGAAATCTTAATTTCCCCTTCCCCCAAAAAATAACCACCTCTCCAGAAGCTGTCGCGGTCACAGTAGAGACCTAAAAACTATTGTTTTCTGCACTGGCTTGGTCTGCAAGCCCAATTTGGGAGAACTCCAGTCTATTCCAGCCTCTGCCAGGAGTTCTGACCTCACATGGAGGTTCAGGGCATAAATGCAAGACAACTTCTGGACTACCTCATGATATGGACAATACAGACCTAGGCAAACCAGAGATCTTAGTCAGTGCAAGAAATGTTCTTATGTACAGCTTTCCAACTTTATTATGCTGACTGAGGCAAGGAACCAGATAGGACACACGAAACATTCATATTCCTTCATTCTAGCATTTTATCACATTTCGCTCCACCATTGGCAACAAGAGAACATCTTTCTCTGCCTTTGATGGTGGCATCCTAATTTGGAAGATCCAAAGCAGGTACCTTGGTATGCAGCCCACTTGTCCGACTCCTTCTGGGGTGGTGGTGGTGGTCTTCCAGCACTTTTGCCCTGACCCGTACTTCAAAATTCACCAAATGATAGAGCTGGCCCTGTTCCTATGGTCCTGAACCATCTAACATCTTGTTTTAGTCCTTATATAACACCTGCATTGATCCTTGCATGGGAGTTTGATGGAGCACAACTCTGTCTGAGACGTTCTGAGCATCCATCTTGAAACAGCTAATTGGTTCCAACTTGGGTGCCTGCGTTCATATGTTTTGGAAGTTCAGCAACCTTTGAAGAGATGCTCTTTTGGAGATAACCCATTTTTGTGTGGCAGTTCCCAATTATATTTTGAGGACAGAGAACTCTGTTCAAACTGGAAATACTAGAAATCCATCTCCCTTTGTCTCCTTAATGCACTCACCTAACTAATGCCTGGATGCAGGTTTACACTAGATATGGGCACGAATCAAAAAAATGGCATTTCGTTTGTTGTTTGTCGTTTGGAGGGTCCGTTTCGGTTCGTTTCCGTTTTTCGTGAATTTTTGCAAAAAAAAATCATTTTCGTTTTCGTTTGTTTTGTTACCATTTCGTTACCATTTATTTCAATTTTTTGTGATTTTTTTAGGATTTTAAGCAATTCACTCATATTGCAGTAACGGAAACGAAACACACGACAAAATTTCCGGTGTTTCTGTTCGTTTCGTTTCATTTTAAAGACAAAATTCGTTTGTCATTTCGTTAGCTAATGAAATGAAAAAATGAAAACAAAAACGAAAAATTGTTCGTTTCGTGCCCATCTCTAGTTTACACAGAAGCTGAACATACAAAATCCCTGCCTTTAAAAAAAAATCCAATGCAGGATCTCTACAAGGACTTGAGTCTTTCAACCCTTTGAAGAAGAAAGGGAGGGGATGTATGTTTTTGTTTTATTTAAGAAAGAAACTATGACAATCTAATTCCAAAGCACATTTTCTGATTGTCCCTGAACCACGTTGTTCAACATTAAAATACAATAGAATAACAAGACCAGGGCTTTTAATGAGCATTGTATGGATGACAAAAGTACTGGATTAATCAAAGCTCCTAATTACATTTCATGGATGCACACAAAAAGTATTGGATGGAAATTAGGAATGAATGGAAATAAGAAAAATACAGTATTTGATTCAAGGATTACAAACCTTTTTAATATATAACCTGACAACACAGTTCTGTTTAGAAGTTTTATTTTGTTCGACAGAGCTTAATTTCAGTAATTATCTCGAGATAAGCATTCCTAAGGAAGCTGAGCTCAATTAAATGACCCGTTTGTTGTGTTTTTCTCTTTGGTCTTGATAATAATTGCTAATATTGTTTTAATAATTCAAAAAGGGCATAACAGAAGCAGAAGAGTAAAATACCTCATTTTCTAGAGATGTGAATTCAGTGTATTACTCTTGAAGTCACAACAGGAACAAAAACAAGATTCCTCTTTTCTCCTCACAGTGAGATTTGTCAACAAAAAATTCTGCCACTTCCCTAAGAAATTATGTGGAAATTCCTTCAGCATGCCATGCAACGTTCATGGCTCGTTCCCTTTTCTTGAAGGCATTCCAGGCGGCTCAAGAATGTGGCAGTTTCTTATGGTGCAGGATTCACCAGAAAAAAAACATGAAAAAATCACAACGGACTGTAATTATCAGGCCCCAATTTTGCTTTTGTTCTCCATTTGGCTCTGGGCTGGAGCCCTCATGGGAAGGCTAGTAGAGGAATATGATGTTTGGAGGAAACTCAAAATTTAGTTCATGCCTTCCAAGAAATGTAGAGAGTATATGGCGTCATGAGACAGATCACATATGCTAGAAAGTAGAGATGGGCACGAACCGAAAAAAATGGTGTTTCGTTTCGTTTTGTTTCATTTAAGGCTTCATTTCATTTCATTTCATTTTTAATGAATTTTTTTTGGGGGGGAAATCATTTCATTCGTTAATTCATTATTTGTTATTACCAATTTTTCCCCCAGCGCCTACCACGCAGCCCCTGAGGCCCAGTAGGCACCGGGGTTTTTTTTAATTTATTTTTTTATTTTAGGGTGCCAACCAGGCTACCCTTGGAGCTTGGTCGGTGCTCTTTTTTTTTTTAACTGTGCCGACCACATCGCCGTGCTACAGCTGTAGTGCAGCCGTCGTCAGCTTTTTTTCCCCTGGTCGCCGTGGCAGAAGCCAGGAAGACCGGACCTCCGGACCAGCACCAGGTAGGAGACATCTCCCCCCCCCCCGCATTAACAAACCGAACCGAACCAAACCAGTTTTTCTCAGTTCGGTTCATTTCATGTTAAATTTGCCCTTAGGGTTGTTATTCATTTTGTTATGTAATGAAATGAATAACGAACAACAAACCAAAAAAATTCGTTGTGTGCCCATCTCTACTCGAAAGGTCACTTTAAATAAAACTGATTGACGGGATCCTTTCCTGCACAATCCAATGTGTTCTTGTTTCCTTGTCTGATTTCACCCTTGCCAACTGACTTTGACACAGAAGTTAGGAAAATTACTTATTTTGAACCAGACCTCTGAGAATCCCCCAGGTAGCATGGTGCCTCTGTTACCTCAGGGTTCCAGTGCCGTTCTTAATACAGAAACAAAAAAGAAGGTCATCAAAATATTTGGGGATTTAGTGTGTATCTTGAGATAAATTTAACAGTACCATCCTGTGTAAAGGGGAGTAAACATGTGTTATAGGGCATAAAACGAAACGAAACATGGATGTTTCATTTTGTTTTGTGCACATTTTCTTCTAATGGAGAGACCCAAAGCAAAGTGTTCTGCTTATATACCACCCCATACCACTTCAAGTAGTCTCTGGGCGGTTTACAGTTTAATGACAGTATGCAAGCTGCACATTGCCCACCCACCCACCACCCACACACACCAGCAAGCGGGGTACTCATTTTACCAACCTCGGAAGGATGGAAGGCTGAGTCCAGGATGGAAGCCTGCTGCCTGGGATTGAACCCCAGGTCGTGAGCACAGTTTGAGCTGCAGTACAGGCATTTAACCACTGTGCCACAGGGCTCTTAAAGGCATCTTACAATTGGAGATGGGCACAAACTGCTGGTTCAGTGGTTCGTGTTAGTTTGTTCCTTGGCCGAACAGGTGTTCGGTGCTTCCTCTCCCCTCCTTCTCTAGCAGGTGCCCACAGAGAGGCAGGGCACAGAGGAGATGGGCCATGGAAGCTGGGGCACTGCCTCTGAGTGGGCACCCACCAGCTGTGATGGCTCCCTTCAGATACGGAGAAAGAGGTTCCGACTGGACCAGGGAAAATGTTTCGCTTTTAGAAGAAGCACTCCTTCCACTAATGGAGGAAGTCCGTTACAGGCTATGATTTTCTTCACCTGTGTATCTTGCATCCAGCATGCTTTGTCTTGTGAATTGTCCTTAGCGGGCACAGTTGGCCTCACGTAGGCGGCCTGGCTGCCGAGGCACATATCTTTGAAGAAGTTCCATTTGTTCTCTACCGATCCCGATCTGTTCCTTCTGGTTGCAGTAATTCCCGAAGCTGTTTGTCTGCTTCTGTTGGTCTGAATCCCTTTTTCTATCAACAAGTGTACTTATCATTGCTGTGCTGTGTATAATTATAGGCAGTAACTGTAATGATTGTCCCATTCAAGAAAACAGATTGTTAATCTTATTTCCTTGCTGTTTTGGATAACGGCAATCATGTTACCAAAGCTGCAATTTGTTGTCATTTTGGCTTGCTTTTCTTAGATTTCATGGCCTGTTTCTGTTTCTACCTTGTGACTACTGTGTTTCTTTATATTTTGAAGGGCTTAAACCAGGATCATCCAGATTCTGTGGCTAGGATAAAGCATAGCTAGAAAAGAACCGCGATGTGTCCTCAGGGCTCCAGGGACCCCCCCCCCCCCCGCAGGGCATTGAAGTCAACTGTAGGAAAGGGGCTATGATGGGTTCATCTGCCCTTGCCCCACATGGGTGGAGCCGCAGCTCTGAGGTCATGGGAAGGCTGGGAGAAGGAGACCCCAAGTGTCCCTGGGAAGTGGAGTGAGAGGAATCAACACAGGGGGAGAGTGCAGAAGGGAGAGATTAAAGGGGTTTGCAATGCCCAGTGATAGATCAGCCAAGGAGGAGACCTTGAAGGTCTGAAGTGGAGGATCTGGTGTCTATCTCTTCACATTCAAAGAGATGGTCTGGGTGACCCCTGGCAGGAGCCATTTAGCTGCATCCTAGGCCCTAAGGGTTGCAGGCTAGGGAGAAGGAGCACCCATTACCTTATTTCCATTTGAGGCATCAGCCCCACCCATCCCATGACACCCAAGGTGGTCTCCGGATCAGGCAGCAGTTCAAGGAAAGGAGGGGCCTTACCAAGAGCCAATACCTGCCAGTTGCCTCTACCTGCCCTCCCTGAAAAGCTCCAAACCAAGCCCTGAACTGGGCTTGTTTATTACAAGGACTGCCTTGGCAATGGGAACGGAGACCAATACAGATCAGTCCTGGGGTACAGGAGGGAATCCACTGTCCAGAGCACCTAGAGTTGAATAAAAAGCCATCTCGTCCACAGCTTGGAGCCAATGGAACTACTGCCATGCAAAGATGCCCAAGACCACCTGGGATGAGGGTGAAGGGAGTCACAGGGTGTCACATCAATCTCTGTGACTGGATGACAACATGAACTTTCTTGACTGGTGGGCAGGGGAAGGGTTCTGGACTCAGCAGACATGGCAGAAAAAAATTAGGCCTCCTTCAGTCAACAGAGCTCAAGAACATGATCTGCAGCTGGCTGAAAGTATGATGCTCTGGATTGCCCAAGGCTGGTATATTTACTGGAAGGACGGGATTCTGCCTCTGGACAGGTCCACACAGCAGTATTGCCTGTGCCCAGCTTCAACTTCAAGAACCCTGGGTCTACCAGTACATACCAGCCAGCTCTGCCTTCTCTTGCCCTTGGCACATTTGGGCCATTCATTCTTGAGTTGGCTGGCAGCCTTATCAAACTGCCAGCATAATCATATTTCCAGGGTCATCGAGCCCAATCCAGTAGTCTTTTCACCGTGGCTTGCATCTTCTCTTGGACCATATCACCATGTCCTTGGAACAAGGGTCGCCTTCCCTTTTACACTTCTTTCTCTATGATCGCTCAAAGAGGCAACATCAGCTCAGGATGGGATTGGGGAAGTCTCTTTTCTCTATTCTTATTGCCTTCCTTGTTTCCTCCTCTCCAAACCAACTCTGTGTCATATGTATGTGGGAAATACAGTATGTTGGTTCATTTGTGGAATTCTGCGGGTGTTTTCAGCTGAGCTCAATAATGGCCATGTGCCACTTTTGATTTAAGCCTGTTTCTGCTAGTTTTAGAAACACATGAAAAAGTGTGTGTGTGTGTGTGTGTGTGTGTGTTTGTGTGTGTGTTGGGAGAAGGGTACAAAATTTTTCTAATGTGCGAATCTAACATGGTCAAATATTTGCAGTTTTGTAAGCCAAGAAATGTATGGTTTCCCAAACACAAACTGTAGGTTTTTCTGTTTTGGGTCAAAGAGGAGAGGAAGGGTGCAATCCATTTTTTTTTTAAAAAAAAAATCCTCAACCAGAACATTCCTGATGTTAGTGAATTGTCCAGATTTCTAGGAGGGTTTTTCTGGACTTTGGCTGTTTATCATAACAGTGGTTAGTTAACATTCCAACCATTTCACATTGTAGAAAACCCCAGAGAATCTTGTTTCGATCCTGGCATGATTAAGAACGGCACCCGGGCAGGAAGTGAGTTGAAATTAGGATCGACCATCACTTATTACTGTGACAGTGGCTACATGATTGAAGGAGCATCCACTTTGACGTGCATCATGGGAGGAGACGGGAGACCAGTGTGGAATAAGCCACGACCTACGTGCACAGGTAAGTTTTATCAAAGGGTGGAAGAATTCTCATTTCAGGTCAGCATTTGTGCCATACAGTATATGCCTAAAATATTGAAGCAGAATACAGTTGTAAGAGTATGGAAACCTAACAGGTTTGACTTCTCCTCTGTGCAATTTTTTTAAATCTGACTCATGTTCATCCCCGGTATGAAGACAATTGCAAATATCAATCCATTCAACACTTGCCAATTGAGAGAGAGAGAGAGAGAGAGAGAGAATTCTCCCTGGTTGACTTCCTGGTCACAAATCTGACAAAAAACTAATGAATCCATTAAGACATTTTAGTCTGCCCTATATCACAGGGTCTAGTGGTTGGTTTCAAACCTATATAAAACAATCTAAAAGCAAAAGATGTTTCAAACAATTTAAAAACAAACAGCAGAAAATTAAAACATTCAACAATTACAAACACCAAAACCCTTGCTCTAAACCTATACAGGCCACAGTCTTCAACCCCCAAAATAAAAGGTTCCCCCCTGCACATGTGTGCTAGTCATGTCTGATTCTAGGAGCGGTGGTCATCTCCAAAGAGCCAAAGAGCCAGTGTTGTGCAAGTCCGTGGCCATGTGCCTGGCATGGCTGCAAGGAAACACTGTTTTACCGTCCCGCTTTTTACAGCGGTACCTATTTATCTACTTGCATTTTTACATGGTTTCAAACTGCTAGGTTGGCAGGAGCTGGAGTTAATAGCGGGAGCTTACTCCACTGTGTGTCACCCAGGATTCAAACTACTGAGCTGCCAACTTTGTAGCCGACAATTTTCAGAGTTCTAGCCCACTGAGCCACCACGCCCCAAAGGCTCTAATAAATTAGTGCATTTTGACTTCCTAGGCAAAATGACGCAAATGTGAACGCAAATGTGAATGCCAAGGGGCCATCCAAGAGGAGAGTGTTCTGCAAGTCAAGAAAAAACTCACCCCTGTATCCACATAATGAACTGTTCTCGAGGGTGGGACATGGAAGTGTCATTGATCAGGCAGTGACATGGACCAGGGCCAACAAGCTCAGGCTCAACCCCGAGAAGACTGAGGTGATGTTCTTCGGAAGTTCCCCATCTGGATATGGAGGCCCTCTCCCCAGTCTGGATGGGGTTTCCCTCCAGCTGGCGGACAGGGCTCGGAATCTGGGCATGGTTCTGGACCCTGCGCTCACCTTGGAAGCCCAGGTGGCTGCCGTGGTTAGATCTGCTTTTTACCATCTCCGCCAAAATGCCCAGATCCGCCCATACTTAGATGGTGACTTCCTGAGAACAGTGGTGCAAGCGCTGGTGATCTCGAGGTTGGACTACTGTAATGCTCTCTATATGGGGTTGCCCTTGACTCTCCTCCGGCGTTTGCAGCGGGTACAAAATGCGGCAGCCAGGCTGGTGGCAGGTGTGCGTCGCCATGACCATATCACCCCGGTCCTGGCTCGCCTGCACTGGTTGCCCGTTGCATCCCGGATTCGATTCAAGGTCCTGGTTTTAGTTTATAAAACCCTCCATGGCCTGGGCCCGGACTACCTGTCAGAGCATATCGTCCAGCGATCAACCTCGGCCTGTCCAGTTTGGCAGTCACGAGCATACTTGCTGCGGGTCACCACGCCTAGAGAGGCCCGAAAATCCATCACCCGTAACCAGGCCTTCTCAGTGGCTGGCCCCTCTCTTTGGAACAGCTTACCAGCCGAAGTGTGCTCTGCAGAGTCCCTGTTGGCCTTCTGCTGAGCACTAAAAACTCCTCTTCAGCGAGGCCTTTGGCGGTTCTGTTTAGTGTTTCCCCCCCCCCGCCATCTTTATGCTTGCCGACTAGTGTTGCTGCTGAGCTTGTTACTATTATGTCAAGATGTGATGATGCTCAAGCTATTTTATTACGTTGTTCTTATAGTGTTGTTGTTGTTTTAACCTGTTTGTTGCTCTATTTTATTGGTTGCTGACTTGTTCAGCTCTGTTAGCCGCCCAGAATTCCGTCTCGGAAGATGGGCAGGGTAAAAGTGCAATAAATAAATAAATAAATGTATACAGTGAGAGACACTCCTTTAAATATCGAGGTCCCAAGCTGTTTAGGGCTCTGTAAGCTGCCATCAACACCTTGAGCACTAACCAAATTCTTATTGGCAGCCAGTGACAATCCTTCCAAGCCAGCATGTGTGTACTGAAAGATATTGAACGCAGTCAGCATCACTGCCTGCTGCTTACCTGTCTACTGGATCTGGGACTTTTCTCTCCATGACCCAGCTTTTCAGTTCACACAAACAGTAGAGGGAGCAAAATCGCATGTCTGGGCATTATCCCTCTCCAGTTGATCCTCGAGAAAGACATCTCGCCCGCCAGCTCTGCATCAGATGACTTCTGCATTCTCTTGATGAGATGGTGTAGCACAGCAACCACATGCTGTGCCTTGAATTAGGAGGGTGCCAGTGGGGGCATCTATCAAAAGAAGCAAGAAGGAGAGAAGAAAGCTTACCCTTCGGGCAGGCAGGGGCAAGTAACCAGACTTCTTTGTTATTTTGTCTCTTTCAGCACCCTGTGGAGGACAGTACACTGGCTCCGATGGGGTCGTCTTGTCTCCAAACTACCCGCAGAACTACACCAGTGGACAAGTGTGCCTGTACTCTATTGTCGTGCCCAAAGACTATGGTATATATATGCTATGTTCATGAACCCTGATCATTTGGGGGCAGGGTTAGTTCTGTCCAGAGGAATCATGCTAAGATATGTGGTGGGTGAGACACAAATCCAAATGATATCCAAACATGGTGAAAAGATATCTGATAATAAACCAGCATACTTGTCCATTACAAGTACCCCAAGATCGATCTATGGGTAAACTGCAACAGGCAAGACTCCAGTTTCATACTGAAAAGCTGATAGCTTATGTTTCCCTTCAGACCACTAATTCCTTCAAAGCTCCATGCCTCAGCGATCAGATTTTCAAATGAGGTCTATCCAAGCGCTAATGACTAATCCTGAAATAAAAGCTTCACTTGGACAAGAGGATTATAAACATACTGCATTAGGGAAGTAAACAAATGCTCACTAGAGATGGGCACGACTCAGAAAAAAAGTTTCGTTTTCGTTTTCGTTTTCGGCTAGGGTCTGAGTCGTTTCGTTTCCGTTTTCGTGGGCTAATTTCAAAATTTTTCGTTTTCGTTTCGTTACGTAACGAAAACGAAAAAACGAAAACGAAAACGAAAATTTTTTCGTTTCTCTCCATTTAGCTCAATTGAGTGCTTTTCCAGTAACAAAAAACGAAAATTGGCTCGAAATTAGTCGTTTCGTTTCCGTTTTCGGTCCAGGTTGGTGCCGATTTTCGTTTTCGTTTTGTTTCAGTAACGAAAACGAAAAACGAAAACGAAAACGAAAATACCGCTAAGTCGTGCCCATCTCTAATGCTCACAATTTTCTCATTTTCAGCAGAAAGCGTGCAAAAAGACTGTGAACCAGTGCTAGATGCGTCATGCCTTATATGAGAATGAAATGTTCAGGGATATTGTTAATGATAATGTTGCATTACCAGCAACATTAGAGAGTTGGGCAGAAAGCAACCTTTATTTTGCATAAATAGAAGGTTTTCTGCAAAAACTATTAGCATTTCTCCCCCATCAAAAAAATTCCTAACATGCCAAATACAACAAAAGTAAATAAATCCACAGAAACTCTGGCTGGACTATAAACCTGGCTTAGTCCTCATCTAGTCTATTCTCTGTCGGTTGTCCTTCCACTGAAATACTTCTTTGGAAACTATCAGATCATGGGAAATTTGTTTTTTCGACCACCCGTCTCCAAACCTCCCATCTGAACATGCTGGCAGTGGGGAAGAGGAGGGTTCTGAAAGTTGTAGTTTTTAAAAAGTAACTTTCCCAAGCTTAGAGGCTCCCCCAGCAGGCCTTGGGAGGAGAGGGAGATCAGCTCCTCACAGCTCTCCACTCTATTACTGGTCTTGGCGGCATTTGTGGCTCTTGCCGCTGGCTTTCCCAGTGAAATGTGCTAGCAGGGGGCAACCAGGGAGCTGGTGGCTCTGATCACCGGCATTTACGAGCTGCAAATAACAACTCTTGCAAGTGAAAAACAAGCGGCGGCGACAACAAGACTTTGAGCCTCGGGGTTTTAAGGCAGAAAGTGGCTGTTGTGCTTTTGGGGGGGGGGAACAAAACAAAAAACACACATATACATAAATAACCCAAATCATTTAGAAGCTATTATTTATTTATTTACGTACTTACTTACATATTTTTTCCTCAGGTCTAATGGTTTCTCTGGTACTTATTTTTCATGTCTAGTGAGGGGTGGGAATTTTGCTTGTCATCCGAGCATATTTACAGCGAAAGCAATAATTTTAAGGGTGGGGGAGGATAGCCAAATGTCAGAGAGTGCTTCTGGACTCAGCTCAAACAAGCTCTACCTCTGTGCGAGCCACATTTAATTGCAGCAGAGCTTCTCCGACCTCGTAATTTGGATTTTTAGTCGGGCATGGAACACCTGCCGTTCTCTCCAGGCTGCCTTTCGGAGGTGGCCGATGCTCATATTTCTGAGCATGGCTTCAGTCCTCCTGTCCGTTAGCCAAGCAGGGTTGGCAAGCTACTGTAAATGATGTGACTAATTAGTTACATTCATTATTCTGCAGTTCCCCCAAACTAGGAAACTGTTGTTCCAATAACAGTTTTTATAGGAACTCTTTGTACTCCTTGGAAACCTTTAAATTTTCACTTCTGAAGAAGAACCAAAACTTTGTCTGAATGACTCAACCCATTGTATAAAGAAAAGAGAATATTGCCTGGTATCCATTACAAAATCCCACTTTTTCTGCCTCATCGCATTTATTCTTTCTTTGGGTCCTAGAAGTCCCTTGAGCAATCTCTGCCATCATTGAGTGCTTGCTGTTTTTCTGATGACTTCCCCCTTCTGTTTAGCTGTTTTAAACATTGCATAAACCTTGGCATTTAGGTTGGCACCACACTCAACTGGGTCCACGTTTGATTCTAGTTGTGTCAGCACAGGGATACTGAGGCTGGTATTAGAAGGAGTCACAATAAGTGGGTGTCTTTCCACCATCATTTAATTCTACCCTCTTTCTTTGATCTGTTTCACTGACAGTGGTCTTTGGTCAGTTCGCCTTCTTCCAGACAGCTCTCCATGACATCATTGAAGTGCATGATGGCCCCAACCAACACTCCCGTCTCCTCAGCTCTCTTTCTGGTTCTCACACTGGTAAGGATGGACCTTTCTTCTTACTCTGCTTCCAGAGATGGGGATCTTTCCAGAGATCAAACATGACCATATGCACGTAGAATCTAGGCATCGAGAACGATGGTTCCCAGTCTTGGGTCTCCATATGTTTTTGGACTAAAACTCCCAGAAGCCTTTACCACTAACAATCCACTGGCCTGGATTTCAGGGAATTGTGGTCTATGAACATCTGGGGAGCTAAGGTTGGGAACCACTGCTCTAGGAGAGCTTCCATGAACATCTGGTAGGGCTTCTCATTCATTCCTTCTTGAATGTTACTTCATTTCCAAGATGGGTGCCTGGCAACAACAGTGACTGCACAGCTAGCAGACATAGAACTGTTGCATACCAACATCTGGATGTTTTTCTCTTTAGTCAGAGAAATGTCTGAGAGCACATTAACTATGTAGATAAGCATGTCTTGATTCCTGTGTTTTGCTGTCATGGGTTTTGTTATTGTTGGCTTTTTCTCCTGCTCTAGGCGAATCCTTGCCTCTGGCCAACACCAACCAAATATTGATCAAGTTCAGTGCAAAAGGTCAAGCCACGGCCAAAGGCTTCCATTTCATCTATCAAGGTAGGGAGAAAGCAGCTGTTGCGTTAATGGGGGAATCAACCAATCATGCTTGCTAGAAAGATTTGAAAAGGCCATGTCCTAACTTTGATGCAGTGGCTTCCTATGAATTTGCATTTAAACCCAGAACTCCTTTCGGTGCATCACTAGCATATTGCTGCATTTTACTTGAGTTTCTTTTGCTGTCCCAGTCCTGTCCCTCCCCCAGTGCCATCCAATCAAATGCCAGTTGAATAGGTATTCATCAACATCTCTAGCAGCAAACCCAGCTGGTGAATGAAACCAGTGTTGTGGTCAGTAGAGAGCTACTAAGAAACTGAAAGGCCCGAGATTCCTGGATATTCATGAAAAATCCTAAAAAAATACACAAACATACCTCCCCAAAAAAGCTCGAACAAACAAAAACCAACAACAACCAAGTATCTTCACTCATCACCACCCCACTCTTAAAAACCACAGAAGATATGCGAACCATAGGCTATAGCAGTAGTTTTCCAAACTTGGGTCCCCAGATGTTGCTGGACTGCAGTTCTCAGAAGCCTTCATCACTAGCTATGCTGGCCAGGATTACTGGAAGCTGTAGTACACATCTGGGAACCCAATGTTGAGAACCCAGGGTTTATGGTTGTAGAATAATGTTGTAATATGGTGGATTTGGTGGGAGAGTAATAGAATACACTGGCAGAAAGTATGGTGTATGGAATGAAATAATACTTGCTAAATGTCTCGTCTTCATTTATTCAGCTTATCTAGACATGCTTAAGGGCTTTGATATGGACTTACAAAGGTCTGCGAGATTCCTCAGTTCTAGCTAAATTTCCCCTGAACTACTTTGTCATTTGTATAACATCTTCAGTGTCCTTTCCCTTTGAGAAATGAAGCACATGCAGGCACACACACACAAACAAACACGGGGAGGGGGAAGAAGGGGAGAGTATGAAATGACGGGCTGATTGTTAAGAAAAATGCAAGCAGCCTCTCTCAAGCCTCCTCAAGTTCTTAAATAAAACCTCCATCACAGCTTTCATGGTGGGAAATTTGTGCACATTGAACCAATAATAGACATAATCTAATTTTATACAAAAAGTGGACTTTTTTCAGCAAACAGACATGCAAAATCAGATGTTTTAGTTCATTGTCCTTACCAAGGTGAGAACTCTGTTGAGAATTTAGGGCGTCGCTTGTGAGGAGGAGAACAAGCAAAGATTTGCATTGTTTAAAACAATGTGAGAATTTCAGTCTCTAAACTGACACTGACCTTGCTGAGAGACGGCTTCCAACTCAGTCTGGGGTTCCCAGAAACTATGTTACAGAAAAGGAACTTTTTGTGGCTCTGATGAGAAGCCAGCACACATTCTCCAGGCAGGAGTGGTTATGGGCTCTCTGAACTAGCCATCAAAAGTGAACTGGGTTGAAACAAGAAAGAGGCTTTATTTGTGCTGAGGCAACTCGGGATGCTGAGAGAGGGCTGTTTGTGTCTTTACACCTCTCTGAGAGGCAATCAGCAGTGATTGTGCAGCTTGGGGCAGGGGGGGGGTTGCAATTAACACTTCAGATGGAAAGAGGCAATCTTTATTTGACTTCATCAAAGTCTTTGATTCAGTTAAATCATTAACAATTGCTATCAAAATCCCTTCATAATTAGAGAGAGAATCGATGGAAAGCTTCTCTGATTAGGTGGGGGGGGGGGAGACGCACCAGGCAGAATCAGGGTCGAGCCTTCCCATGGTGGCTCAAGCTTCCAAGTAAGCCAAAGCTCTCTAGGATTCCCCAGGGGCCATCTGAAATTACAAAGCCATCCCCGTGAAGTAACATCTGATGGCTTTGTCTCCTTTCCCTACTGGGATAAATCATACACACCAGAATTGTTGTTAATTAGGGGCTCCCAATTAAGCCTTTGAAAAACACCACAGGGATTTTTATTTTTCTTCCCTTAAAGAGTACAATAATCAGAAGGATCTAAAACCCGCTTTTTGACTGGTAAATGGGAGGTGTCCAGGCTGAAGGCCAAAAAGGCTCTCTACAGACACAAAGAGGCAAAACGGCTCTCTGATCTCTCCACGGCTCCACTTGATGTGGCAGCCTAAGTTTGGACATTGGAAGCCTGTGTCTCCGTTTTGTCAAGTGGGCTGTGCAGCCATAGCTGAAATAGTCAAGGACGCCTGCCTTGCATGGCCAGTGAGCAAAGAACTAGATAAGAGATGCAGGATGAAAGCAAAGGACTAACAAAGGTCCCGTGTGCCATTCCCTCAATTCTCAGTGGTGGATTTCCGGAGCAGTCCCACCTCTGATGGGGTGGGGGGGGTTGAGCTGTCCCTTGCATCCCCCAATCTGATTTGGAGGCAATCAGGGTGTCTCCTTGCTCAGCCCAACACAATTTGCATCCATCCAGTTGGACTTGGGCCATGGATATGGGTCAATTGCTAAGCCTAACCATGTTTTCATTGGAAAACCAACATGGGTCTAACTTTTTTTTTCTCCCAGTGGTATACGTGATGATCTGGAGGCATGATAGAAACTGAAATGGATGCACAGGATAAGGTGGAGAACATGATGTACTCTGCTACATAAACTGCACAGAATACAGCCAGACTTTGTTACTACTGTACTTCAGAAAACCCTCATTAAGTCCTGCTGAATGTATTTTCTGTATATGGGTTTTGTTTATGCCCTTAAAGATTTTGATTGATTGATTATAATGGAGGCTAAACAAAAAAAAAATTGAAACAGGAGTTTGTATATTGACTAGCTTTGACATTTTCTTTATTGAAAGAAAGAAAGAGAGAGAGAGAGAGAGAGAGAGAGAGAAAGAAAGAAAGAAAGAAAGAAAGAAAGAAAGAAAGAAAGAAAGAAAGAAAGAAAGAAAGAAAGAAAGAAAGAAAGAAAGAAAAAAGAAATCCCCTTTGGTCTATGGTCCAAGTACAAATCAATGTGTAAATTTGCTTCACATTGCTAGAACCGAATCTGTGTTTTCCACTTCAGGACAAACTTGATAAAAACCAGTCCAAATCACTCCCAAATGCTTTAGAATTTGGGTTTTCCTGAAGCTGATACACAACCTTAGCTTTGAATACCCGAATCATGAGTTATCTTCTCTGCACTGGGGTTTCCTACACACACGAGAGTCCTGTGCCAGCATCTGACAACTTACATTTGCCAGACATTATTATTGCCTGAAGAAGTTGTTCATCTGAGCCTTGTGCTCTGTTTTGTAACCCTCTCCCATATTATGTCTTTTGAAGCTGTCCCACGAACCAGTGCCACGCAATGCAGCTCCGTCCCAGAACCCCGCTATGGGAGACGGATAGGCAGTGATTTCTCTGTGGGTGCTGTCATCCGGTTTGAGTGCAGTGCTGGCTATGCCCTCCAAGGATCGCGGAGCATTGAATGCCTGACGATGCCCGGAGCCCTAGCTCAGTGGAATGCCTCCGTACCCACTTGTGTTGGTATGTACTTACGCAACTGAGTATTGCCTATGCGGGGCTACGCTTGAATCCAAACCTGACTGGCATTAAGAGGTGTCAGGATAACTACGGAACTGTGCACTCATTGCTTTAGGCTGTCCTGAGAAGAATGCTTACTAGCTTCCAGTTCAAGATTTAAACAAGGGGCATCTCTTTTTTTCATCAAGCAGTCAGAAATGCATGCAAAATGTATTTGAACAAAACAGATGGCCTTTGCCTTTCAGAAGCAGAGAAAGGCCAATGATTATTTTAAAAGATGCAATGAATGTATTTATTTATTTATTTATTTTGAATGTTTTACTCACCTTTTCTCCTTGGAAAAGGACCCAATAATGAGGGACAATATTTATTTATTTGTTTGTTTGTTTTTATGTGCTTATATACCGCCCATCTTCCAAAGGAACTCCAGGCGGTTTACAACATCAGTGAGCAAACAATAGATAACAACAATGTAACAAAGAAATAATAATAATAATAATAATAATAATAATAATAATAATAATAATAA
>JAHTLZ010000008.1:18214598-18235299 GCA_023846285.1 Phrynocephalus versicolor | reverse complement strand
TAATAATAATAATAATAATAATAATAATAATAATAATAATAATAATACAAAAGGTAAAATATATAAAATAAAATAACTATACAGTACTAATACGAAAGCAAAAAGCAAATTAGAAGCCCAGAACATTTAAGACATATTCAAGTGAAGAACAGGGAATTATAAGGGGCATCTTGCAACATGAAAAACTAACTAACTTGTTGAATATCTGTACAGTGATTATTGAAAGCCCATAAAACAAAGGAGCATAAGAGTTGTATTATTTGTGAACAGCTGTCAATGCCCCAAAGCAGAGCAGAACAAATAGCAGTTGAGTCACAGAGGTATTAGACTTCCTTGATTCTAAAATTTTAGCAGATGATAAATGTGGTGACTGGAGGTACAAGACATGTGCTAGAAAACCTAAGACCAGTAAGTTATTAAAGGCGAATAATGACCCATGTGGTCAGTATTCGTTTTCTCATGGATGAAGAGGGGAAAAGATATACTAATTCCTTTTTGTGTGTTCATGCAAATAAGAAAGGTGAAGATCAACATCCCTAATAAAAACATATCTTCACAGTGAAATTTGAAAGCGAGAAGATGAATGGCTCGTTCCAATTTGACCCGAGTACAGCAGAAATCTGCTGCTAGTTATATCATGAACAAAACTTGGTGACTGGAAAGATGCCCCACATAAAAATTATGGAATGATCTTGGGGGAGGGGGTGAATAGCCATAGTACTCTATAATAAAGAGTCTTATGGCATCAAGTTTGTACTGCCTCTGTAGAGGGTTGGAGCCCATTTAATCAGGTACATCTCAAAAGGCAAGGCGTGGTCAATAAATGCTTCTATCACTAAAACCTTAAGGTATCTCATATAACCACAAGGACCAGTCATGTTGCTCTGGTTTGAGGTACACTCATATGGATGTTGAATAACTGCAAAACCTGCCTTCCGGAATACACAGAGTATATGCATATTTCTGCAGATGGAGGCATGCACATAAATAAAGCATATGGACACAGGCTTGTAGCCCCTGTGGTTGCAAAGATCTGGTTGAAAAATACATAGCCAACACTTGTTGTTTTATAGCTAAGCAAACAGCGGGTTGGCTGAAAAATATTTCTGGTAGTTGCATTGCCCTGTATGGTCCGTGCCCTTCCTCCAGTCTAGCAAAAACACAGCAGCTTCAGGGGGCAGAGGTGCTGCTGAATAAATTATGCAGATGTAGACAGTGGCATAATTTATCCTGATTTGCATGATGTTGTGTTATTATTATTTTAATATAAGGAACTTTGATTACCTTGCTGCAGGATTTTAATTTAATTTATGGTTTTGAGTGGGTTTGTTTGGTTGGTTGACTTTTGGTCAAAGTGCAAACAGCTCTGGGAATACGAATCCAAAAAACAGCACAGTAATTATTTGCGGTTTTAAAATGCACAAACAACACAAATATTAGCACTGGATTGAGACAAGGAGGAGGCGTAAAGTCCACAGCACAAATAGTGTACATAACACTCTTTGGTAAAAGGAAAGAGTGCAGACTAGGGAACCTAACCCACAGGCATTCATTGAGATATATAGTATATTTTTCATGTATAAGACTACACTGTAAACCACTCAGAGTGGCCTTTGGGCTAGATGGTGCTGTGCTGTGCTGTGTGTTTGTGTGTGTGTGTAAAATACTTAGACTTAACATTGAGGCTCCTCTTATACATAGAGGTAAGCCAAGGAGAGAACTTTATGGCTGTGAAACTGTAATTTTGGTTTGGAAAAGTAAGGGGTTGTCTTATATGTGTGGGGGGGGGTCTTATAGAGGGAAAAATACAGGTACTCGATATCCTACTGAATCAACAGCCACTCGCAAGGGTGGATGGTGTTGTCTTACACATGTGTGCATAGATGTGTGTGCCTGTGTGCATGCGCCCATGTCCTCTATCCTTACTACATAAGTTTCAGTGGGATGTAAAAAAAGTAGCTTTTCCAAGCCCTCCCATAGTCTCTTGCCAGTGGTAAGCCATGGAGGGCCTCAAAACTTTTATTGCAACCAATCTGTCAACGCCCCTCTTGTCTCTTCCAGTGCCCTGTGGTGGAAATTTAACAGAGCGTAAAGGCACCATTTTATCCCCTGGATTCCCCGAGCCCTACTTGAACAGTCTCAACTGTGTGTGGAAAATCACTGTCCCTGAAGGAGCTGGGATACAGGTAAAGCATTCCAAGAATATCATCTCATTTATTTATTTTTAACCTTTGACAACTTCAACTAATGAGTTCAGGCCATAAAACGCACAAAAACTCTGAGCCTTGATGCAAGATCTCTCTCAGACATTAAAAGTATGAAAAAGCATCTAAATTTTGGGAAGGGTAGTTCTTTGTGGAGAATGGCAGCATGCTGGCAATTGCTCTCCCTGCAAATGAAACAAGCAACACCTTTTGTCTTCTCCGGCTCATCCTGGTATTACAAGAGTTGTAGTTTAGACAACATCCCACAATTGCTTTCCAAATGCTGCCTCATACTAAATTCGCTGCAAAAATGGGAAACGGTATTGCAAATTACTTTTAAGAAGACTGAGTAGGATGAAACACTGAAGTTCTTTTCTTCTTACATGCAACCTTCCAACCTTAGGTTCACAGGATTCAGGTCTTCCTCTCAGAAGTGCCAACAAATTGGAAGCAGGGTGCAAGGCTTATTATGACCTGAACCCTGCTGATTTGGGGGGGGGCAAAATGTAGCCTTGCCCCCCCCCCAATATGCAAATATAATTTGTTCCTAAAGGTCTTTTTTGTTGCTGTGAGCAAAAAATATATAATAAAAGTTGTTCAATTTCTCTAGGCCAGCAAAAGTGAGCAGGGAAACAATTAGCATTTGTAAGTAAACGGTTTTGCAACTTGCAGGCTGACAACCAGATGATTTTTTTTCCGGGTGCTAAGGCTAATTAAAAGATCTGTTTTGTTTGAGGTGTTTTTGTTTTGTTTTGTCTTTTAAAGCAAAACTGAGGGCTAATTTTGCTCTGGGTTTCTTGTGATTAATTTGCGTGATTATTGGTAACTCCCACAGGAAAAAGAAGAAGAAGTGAACATGTTTGCAGGAAGGGGAAAATATTCATTTCAGCTAAACAAAACTGCTAAACTGTTGAAGGTGGTATATCAGAGCATTTAGCACTCGTGATTTCAAGGTGATAATTTAGTCATTAATTTGGGCAGTGGAGGAGGGAGAGAGCCACAGAGGAAAAGAGAAAACCGTCCTATGATGAAGACATGTCTTTGAAAGGGTTCTGGCTGCTTTTGTTGTTGTTGTTTAGTCGTTCAGTTGTGTCAGACTCTTCGTGACCCCCTGGACCAGAGCTCACCAGGCCTTCCTATCTTCCACTGGCTCCCGGAGTTTGGTCAAATCCATATTTGTTGCAACGATGACACTGTCCAACCATCTCATTCTCTGTTGTCCCCTTTTCCTTTTGCCTTCCATCTTTCCCAACATCAGGGACTTTTCCTAGGACACCTCTCTCCTCATGAGATGGCCAAAGTACTGGAGCCTCAGCTTCAAAATCTGTCCTTCCAGTGAACATTCAGGGTTGATTTCTCCCAGGATGGATAGGTTTGATCTCCTTGCAGTCCAGGGGACTCTCAATACTCTCCTCCAGCACCACAGCTCAAAAGCGTTGATTCTGCGGTGATCAGCCTTCTGGCAGCTAAGCCCTGTCCTAAAAACAAGGTTCTGCATTTAAAGGGCCTTTTCACACGACCCCTAAGATCCGCTGGCCACTTAAATTCGGACCAGAGATCTTGGGGGTTTGTCGCTGTTCCTGTGTTCTCACCCCCTCCACACTCCTGGCTGCTGTCTGCGTGAGGCGAGGGAGAAAAAAAGGAAGAAAAGAATGCCGGCTCACCTCCGTTCTGCCGTCGCACTCTGCTCCCGGCAGCAGGTATCTCTTAAAGGGGCGGGGGGCAAAAAAAAAAACAACAAACAGAAGCGAGGAGAGCCGGCACTCAGTACCTTACATCCGCATCAGGAATTTTTCACCCCCCGGAGAGCAGGTACTTGAAAAGTGTGCTGGGATGCGCTTAGGTGAGCATGGTCGCACTTAATTTTTTGTAAACTCCAGAGCTGGTGAGGAAACAATTGTAAGCTCCGGATCTGGGAACCATTTGCCGCAGATTTTAGGGGTCGTGTGAAAAGGCCCAAAGTCCAGGCTGAACCCTGGAGTGGGTTTTACAGCCTCACTGGCTTCAGAGCCACCAAACCCCACTGCCCCAACCAAACCTTGTGGCACCCTGGTGCCCACGGCTGTGGCAGGAAGGGAGGCGCAGCCACCCATGGGGAGCAGAGCTGACATGGGTGGAGGGAAATAGATGTTTGTACACACACAAACACACCATGGAATCCTCTCTCACGCACATATATAGGCAGGCAAGCATTTTTGTCTTCAGACAGTAAGAAACCCCCTCTGCCTTTGGTAAGGAGACTCCTCATGGCCGTGTCATCTCCAGGGCTTCGGATGCAGGGGACGGGGAAGGCCTTTCACAAGACGGCATCCCTTCTTGTTCCATGTGGGAAGGCTACCTGGAAGCGCAATGGGCTTCTTCTCGAATCCCTGCTCTCCACGAATGCAGAAAGCTAGCTCGGGGGAGTGAAGGCCAGGGTGCTTACCCTACTAGCCCCTTACAGGTGTTTCTGAGGAGGTACCACCCGAGGCAGCCCTTTCACTCCACCAAATGAGCAGGGCCATCTCTGACTTCTTTACACTGAAGGGAAGCTCAGAACATACAACTGAGGGTATTTGTACACGATTCCTAAACTCCGCCGCAAATGGCTCCCAGCTCCAGAGCTTAAAATTGTTTCCCCACCAGCTCCGGAGTTTACAGAAAATTAAGTGCGACCACGCCCACCTAAGCATGTCCCAGCGCACTTTTCAGGTACCTGCTCTCGGAGGGTGAAAAATCCCAGATCCGGATGTAACCTAAAGTTCCGGGCTCTCCTCGCTTCTGTTTGTTGTTGTTTTTGCCTCCCGGCCCTTTAAGAGAAGGAATCAGGATGACAGACCGGCAGACGGAGGTGAGCCTGCATTCTTTTGTCCCTTTTTTCTCCCTCCCCTCACGCAGACAGGAGCAAGGAAGTGCGGAGGGGTGGGGACGCAGGAAGAGCAACGAACCCCCAAGATCTCTGGTCCGAATTTAAGTGGCCAGCGGATCTTAGGGGTCGTGTGAAAAGGCCCTGAGATCTGGATTGGAGTCCAGATCTGGTATTCAGGACATCGTTCATCTCCCGTTTGGTAGCACAGGTAAAGGTTAACTGACAGCAGACAAGAAAAGACCGTGGGGAAGGGATGCGTCCTTAGGAGCAGAACAGAGCCAGCACCAGGCTGAGGAAGATTTTATGTAATCAGTGCATTCGCTGGTGCTTCTGAGATGAATTATTCATTCCAGAGGCCGTTCTTCCCTGGGTGAATTAATTTATATCCCTGGCAGTAAATACATGCTGATCCCCACTGAAATCCTGCACATCAGCGGAGAATTAGAACCTGAGAATGTTTATGTCTTTCCAGAAAAAGAGAGCAAATGGAGCATGACTCTTAACTTCTGTAATTCGGAAAATCATTACTGGGGGGATAATTAGGCCGGGTCCGGAGTGATCGGTAAAGGCTTCGCACGGGGGGTCATTAGCATTTTTGGCGAGACAAACTCTAAAGGCTTTTGTCTTATGCTCTTTTCTCTTCCCACTCACCCACCCACCCCTTTAAAGTTCCTGTGAGGTTGTTACTGAGGATAAACCAGGGAGGGAAAAACAAGTCAGAATGCCAGAGATAATGGTTTATGATCACTCCTCTGACACACACCTTTCCCCTGCACTTCATTCATTCAGCAGAGTAGGGGAAATGTGGCACTGCTGTAAAATGTCATCTGAACTAGTTTCCATGAATGGGAGATGCTAACCAAGACCCTGTCTGGACAGTCATCAGAATGAAATGGACTTGCTGTTTCTTGGTAGTTGGGGTGGGGGAGTTTCCAAAACCAACCCTTGCCAAAAACAAAAGTGGAAAAATGTACATCAAATTTAAAAGTGCCCACTGTTCCTTCCCTTTGAGATGCACAGCATGTATAGGCCCACACACTACACCAAAACAGACTGAGAGAAAGGGAAATGGCAACCCCGGAAGGTCTGGTTGTTTGTTAAAGAAGATGAGAAGAACCCATTCAGTGCTTCAGATGTTTAATCAAAGCAGCAATGTTCCTCATTTTTGTCAGTTGGTGCAGTTCACTTGAATTCTTTTAATTTTGCCCAGAAATCTGTTGTGTTCAGAGAAAAAGAGCCATTTTGTGCAAAAAATAATAATAATAATGGACAATTTTATGTCAAACATCTTTCTGTTGAGAATGACAAGAGAGCTATCTACATCATTGGAGGAGATGGTGATGGTTCTCATGCTCACATGTAGGAATTGGAACAGAGACATGCATCCCAACTCCTTAATGGACAGTAGGCTCTTGAATAGGTGGATAAATGTGAATTCTTCAAAAAGTAATAAAAACCAATGTGGAAATATCCCTAAAGGAAGAGCAGCCTTGGAGACACCGCTTTAAAAGTGTGTTCTCTCTGGTGTTAAATGTCCTAAATACACTGCAAGTGGGTGATGTTCTTAAATGTGTGCGCCCTTATACTGATATCTGTTCCTTTTGTTTTGTTCTTTCTCCCTTTCCCAGATTCAAGTGATCAGTTTTGTCACAGAGCAGAACTGGGATTCGCTGGAAGTGTTTGATGGTGGGGATAATACAGCCACCATGCTGGGCAGCTTCTCAGGTGAATTTTGAGAAGGAGGTTGAGATTTGTGCTGATGGTGGATGGAATAAAAAGGCCTCATTCTTTGGGGGTGGGGGTGGGGGATACAAAAATCCAAGGATCGAAATAGATGGACCAGTTTGAGTATTTAAAAAAAAACAAGTTCTTCATGATGGGGTGAAAGATGATTGCCACAGTGTGCCATATCTGCCACTCTATATCTTGGATTTAGTGTGCTTTGTTTTGTGATTGGTCAGTGGAAAATAAACACAGGCTTAATTTGCAAGTCTGAATCCCAGAGCACATTTCTCCTAGGAGTTCCTATCACAGAAGGAAGAACAGGTGAATCCGAGGCAATGAACTGCCCCTGCCCCTTTTAAAACACCCTGGAAATACCTTTAAAATGCCTTTAAAAAAAAGATGTCCGCTTCCCTCACCTTGTTTCCACCCACTAAAGGATTTTTAATGTGCCTCCAATTTTGTTCTTTATGCCTTCTATGGAGTGTAGCAGGTCCAGGTTCCCAAAAACTTAACTGATGGAGCTTGCTTACTCTTGTGCAACTGGCTAATCTGCGTCTCTGCAGTGCTGGGCAGGAGACTAGTTGACATCCCTCTCCTTGCCTCACTTTTTCAGTGATGGCAGGGGCAATGGACACCCTCCTTCATATAATCTGCGGAGAGAAGCTGAACCTGGTCTCCATTTGCCCAGAATGACAGAAGAGTGCACTCTGCCTCTCATGCCTGTGTGTTTGTTTTCCTCTCTAGGAACCACAGTGCCTGCGTTATTGAACAGCACCTCCAACCAGCTGTATTTGCATTTCTCCTCCGATATCAGTGTTTCTGCTGCTGGATTCCACTTAGAGTACAAAAGTAAGAATACTTTCCTACAGTTTTCTTCGGGCCCACTAGGGTTGGGCATACCGCTACCGGAAGCTATCGCACCAATCTAGATAAAGACATAAATCAGGATCTCTCTCAAGCATCACAATAAAACCTCCCCACCCGTCTGAGTCTTATGATGCAACAAATGGGTTGGGCACATGAAAGCCATGGTTGGTGAATGCTCAGAGATCCTTGCTTCCCTCAAAATCACCAGAATGAAGGGGAAAGTTCTCCTTCACAGAGACTTTCTTGTGCTACCCACTCAACAACCTTGATGACAGGGGAATATCTGATACGAACTGTGTAAGAAAAGCATTTTACTCAAAGGTGCTGTCACTGGGTGCCTTATTGTACTGATTCTAAAGCCTGAGAAGCCCTGAATGGGTTATTTGCAGCTTCTTAACCATTCTTTTAACTATTAGTGCAAATCACAGCAATGCTGCGTGCGAAATAGAGAAACGATGTTGATGAAGCACTGCTTGTCTTCCTCTCATGTTGGAGGAATCTCATTTTCAGCAAAGACCTCATCCACTGAAAGTGGACTGTGCTATTAGAATCATAGAATCATAGAATCATAGAGTTGGAAGAGACCTCAATGGCCATCCAGTCCAACCCCCTGACATGCAGGAACCCCCATAACAGTATTTCTGACAAATGTTTATCCAGTCTCTGCTTAAAAACCTCCAAAGAGGAGACTCTACCACCCTCCGTGGCAGCATATTCCGCTGCCGAACAGCACTAGCTGTCATGAAGTTCTTCCTAATGTTCAAATGGAATCTCTTTTCCTGTGATTTGAAACCATTGATCGGGAGAAGGGCCAAGCTGAGTATTGCCAGTTGGGCCCAAGTGTAGTGGAAAGTGTTTTCCCTCTAGAACAGTGGGTGTCCAAACTTCACCCCTCCAGACGTTTTGGACCACAACTCCCACAGTCCTTTCTCATTGGCAATGTAGGCTTGGAATTCTGGGATTTGTGGTCCAAAACATTTGGAGGGCCAAAATTTGGACACCCCAGCTCTAGAAGCACTAAAGCAGCATTCGCCTCCCAGGCTTGTGAGATTCTGTACACGTAGCGGAATGAAGGAGGTCTCTTTTCCTCAGCAGCAAAATGTGCTGTCCCTATTCACTCCTTCCTCCTTCCTTGCAGCTGTGGGCCTGTCCAGCTGCCCAGAACCCACTGTTCCCAGCAACGGCCTGAAGATTGGGGAGAGATACCTGGTGAATGATGTGGTCTCCTTTCAGTGTGAACCTGGCTATGCACTCCAGGTATGCAGCATCACAGCGTCCATGCCATGTGTCTGGGTTATTCTTTAGTACACCATTGAGGGGAAGGAGGGGAGCATTAGCTGCCTAGATGCCCTAAGCACATCCGATCTCACCTGATTTCCGAAGCTAAGCAGGGTCGGCCCTGGTTAGTACTTGGATGGGAAACCTTCAAAGAATACCAGGTGCTGTAGGTGCCTGGAGTAGGAACTGGCAAACCACTCCAGTCTTCCTGCCAAGAAAACTCCATAGACATGGAGTCACGAAGAGTCGGTCACGACTATAACGACACGACACACACACAGGGGAACATTGTGTCAAGAATATACACAAGCACACAGCTCTACTTATCAGTCACTGGGAAACATGAAGCTTCAGACATGCTGTTGTCCAGCGGATAAGTCTGCAATATGCATTAACTAGATATAGTATCTCCAGGGGGTCACTTTCAAGTCCCCCAGTGGATACTGAAAAGCGTGGATTTAAAAAAATCAAACACTATATATTGTATGGTCTCTGGCTCCGTGCCATTACCAGTTCTGGTAAATACACCTTGGAAATACATATAAACATGTATTTGGGGGTCGGGTTAGCATTTTAAGGCTGCAGATAAGTGAATCAGCAGATCCTGTGGATGGAGTGTGGGGGGGATCTCAACCATTTATAGAAATATTTGTTGAGATCTAAAATGGATTTTCTTGTGTTCTTAGAAGAGCTGTGCCTCTGTGTCTGAAGTGTATTAATTCTTCTTCTTCAAGTGCCATGTCCTTGTAGAATGTTGGCGATCAGTAGCCTGAACTAGTTTCTATCTAAAGCTAGTCTAAACAGAGCAGCTGCGCTCACTGCGGACCATTGGCTTAAGTCAGGGGTGTCTAAACTTCAGTTCTAGAGATATTTTGGACTACAAATCCCAGAAATCCAAGCCTGTATTGCCATTGACAAAGGACTGTGGGAGTTGTGGTCCAAAACATCTGGAGGGCTGAAGTTTGGACACCATTGGCTTAAGTTCTTAAGCCAGAATGTTCTTCTACACCCCAGGCCACACTTCACGTCTATTTTTCCTTGAAGGAAATGCAGATGTTATTTCTTATTGTGTGTTATGTGTCCAAAATATTGCAATTATGTATTAACTGGGAATAAAAAAGAAATAGTTGGTAATATTAAAAGATGTCTGTGTTACAAAGACAGGAAATTGATGCCACAGACTTTATGCAGGACAACTTCAGATTCCAGTCCATGAATGTGTTTATCCTGATCAGGCCTGTTTCCCTCCCCAAATAATTAGAGAGAGAGCCTCTGCAATCTGCCAGATTTTAGGAGGCCACAGGTAGCTGACTTCAGAGGGAGGGAGGGAGGGAGGAAGGAAGGAAGAAGGAAGGAAGAAGGAAGGAAGGCTTTCTGTCAATTAGTTTCTTTATATCCATTTCTCTTTTCTCTTCTTCATTTCCTTGGTGGAGATTATCAACCTCTTTTCCCATAGGAACGATTTCTGTTTCTGCCATTACATCTTTTTCCTTGTTCTTTCTGGGTGTTCATCTTCTAACGGCTAACCTTTCCTTCTTTCCCTCAGGGACGTTCGCACATTTCTTGCATGCCTGGGACTGTTCGGCGCTGGAACTACCCTCCACCCCTTTGCATAGGTAAGAGGTGGCCATTTTGAAATGTACTGAGATCTAAAAAGTAGGGGCTGTACTTCAGTGGGAGAGCGAATCTTTGCCTATGGACAGAAATCAAGAACGGTTGCTCACAATCAGTGTAGACTCTATTGGGCAAGGTGGAACCATGACCTGATCTAACATAGGGGATCTTCTTGTGTCACCCTATCCATAAAGACCTCGATGGCCACCTCAAGTCATGCTGACTCAAGAAAGGTGTCGAAGCCGAGAGATCTCTGAAGAAGGCAACAGCTAGGAAAGCCTTTCAGGAGGGCTTCGGCCTTTAGAAAATGAACAAGCGAGTCCTTGGTCAAATCAAACCCAAACTTTCTCTGGAAGGAACCATTAGAAAACTGAGCCTGTCTTATTTGTCATATCAAGGGCCTTTTCACACGACCCCTAAGATCCGCTGGCCACTTAAATTCGGACCAGAGATCTTGGGGGTTCATTGCTCTTCCTACGTCCCCACCCCTCCGCACTTCCTTGCTCCTGTCTGCATGAGGGGAGGGAGAAAAAAAGAGGAAAAATGCAGGCTCACCTCCGAAGCCACCTGGTAGCCCCGTCGTCGTCCTGATTCCTTCTCTTAAAGGGGCGGGAGGCAAAAAAAAAAAAACCAGAAGCGAGGAGAGCCGGGCACTCACCAGATTAAATCCGGATCTGGGGATTTTCACCCTCCAAGAGCAGGTACATGAAAAGTGCGCTGGGACGCGCTTAGATGGGCGTGGTCGCACTTAATTTCCTGCAAACTCCAGAGCTGGTGGGGAAACAATTGTAAGCTCTGGAGCTGGCAGCCATTTGCGGCAGAGTTTAGGAGTCATGTACAAATACCCCAAGAGAAGGCAAGGTTCTCTGGAAAAGATGATAATAAGGGAAGACTGATAATAAAAAAAAGAACATGATATGGATTGTCTCTCTAAGGGAATGCACAGGCTTCAGTTTGCAAGATGTGAGTGGATCTGCTGAGGATAGGAAGTTTTGGACATGCTCATCCATAGGGTTTCCATAAGTCAGAGGTGACTTGATGGAATATAACAAGAACAACTTTACTGAACAAGGTCGGTTGTGTGACCAATCTTTTCTGGCAAATGAGGAGCTGAATGAGGGCTTCCGACACTGAGAACCCTATGCCTTCCCCTGTTGTATGGCTTCCAAACCCTGGGTGTCAAGCTGACCTCATGAAGGAATCTGTAGCATATTCACTGTGCAGATTCTGTTGTTCTAGCATTTCAACATCATCTTTGATAGGATGTTGATGGCTCACTTGTTTATTTATTGACCCGATAGACACCTGTGTTACTAAAACCACTTCCATCATATTTCTCATTCCCCCTGCCCCAGTGTACAGAAGGAGTTGAGTTTTAAGTCAGCAGCCTCTTAGGCAAAACTGCATTTAAAATGAAAGAAAGAAAATGTGGCTGTCTTCAAAGAAGGAGCAAATGAAAACATTAAACTGCAGTTCAAAGAAAGTCCTGGCTTAAGGGGTATGGCCTTAAAACACCTGAAATCAGAAGCTCATGTTCACATGCATTTTTCATTGGTGCATTTGCAAAACCACAGTGTGCAATCTGGTGCCTAAAGTCTCGAGTGGAACATTGTCTTTGAACCATGATGGAGGTGGCTGATCCTCTTTTTGTTTCACCTTTTGTTTTCCTTTTCCCTTTGTTGCTAAGAGGCTATACCAGAAGCGTAACTTGGATGCGCTCCACATTTCGAACGGCAGACATGATCAAGCTTTGGCGAGACATTAAGGCGTCTTTACAACACCTACTGCTTGGAGTTACTTCCCTCTCTTTTTATCCAGATGTTATCCTTCTTAAATAATTGAGGATGAATTCCATTTACGTAGACATCAAGAGGGTGGGGAGGGGGGAGGAGGCAGCCCAGTCAGCAGAAAAGATGCATCTAATGAGTAACTAAATGGAAGAAAATCTGGACTGTCTGAGCACCAGTGCAGATTAAAAGCACAAACCTCCCACTTCTGTTTTAGAATGGAGGAGTAGGAGCTGGCGAGGATTTACTGAAAACTGTTGCAACTGGACGACTTAGGATGGTTATCATTGTCATTTTGGAACTTCAGAGCTAGCAGGGACCCTCTGGACCAGTGGTTCTCAACTTATGGGTCCCCAGATGTTCCTGAACTGCAACTCCCAGAAGCCTCCACCACTTGCTGTGCTGGGAGGGATTTCTGGGAGTTGCAGTTCAGGAACAGCTGGAGACCCACCAGTTGAGAACCACTGCTCTGGACCATCGATTCTGGACCCTGTCACAAAAGCACAAATAGGGAATTGAACTCACCAACCTCTGGCTGGATAGCCAAATGCCTAAGCCACCGCTAAAGCCCTGGATGATTCTGGGCGTTGAAGTATAGAAGGTTCTAGAAGAGGTAGCCATGTAAGTTCATGCTGACATAGCAGGCAAAAGCAGAACAAAAAAAATTTAAATAAAAGAAAAAGGAGACCAAAATAATCATGGCACCTTAAAGACTGTCGGCTACATTTTAAAGTGAGTTTTCATGGACAAGTCCACTTCTTCAGACATCCAAGTGGGACCGGGTGGCAAATATATTTATACAGTTAAATATGGCTCCCCAGCAGAGACTTGATGTTTCATGGATACATTGATGGCATTTCATACCTGAGACCAACCATGAACACCCCAGTTGAGATTCAGTTCTCCTCCCAGGAATTATTGTTCAGCAAAACATGACAATGTTCTGTAGCTTAACTGTCGGCTGCAAGGTCAGCAGCTCAGCGGTTTGAATCCCGGGTGCCACGCAACGGAGTGAGCTCCCACTGTTAACCCCAGTGCCTGCCAACCTAGCAGTTCAAAAGCATGTAAATACAAGTAGATAAATAGGCACCGCCATAAAAAGAGGGAAGGTGAAACAGTATTTCTTTGCAGCCACTCTGGCCACATGGCCACGGACTTGCCCACCACTGGCTTTTTGACTTGAATACGGAGATGAGGACACCACCTCTAGAGTTGAACATGACTAGCATGCATGTGCAGGGGGAACTTTTACCTTTAACTTTTTACAGATAGCAAAGGGGAACAACAGAGGAATAAGTAGAATAATCTGCTAATATTGAAATTATGTTCCTTTATTCACGGACTCTCCTGGGTTCTTTCTGTCATTACAGCTCAGTGTGGTGGGACCTTAGAAGAGATGGAAGGGGTCATTCTGAGTCCTGGCTTCCCGGGAAACTACCCCAGCAACAGTGACTGCACATGGAGGATATTCTTTCCTGTTGGGTTTGGTAAGAAAGCACAAGCTGTTTTTCCCAATGTGTCTCAAGAGATACTTCAATGAATACATCTGGTTACAAGTGCTGCAGCTAGTTTGACTCAGGAAGAATGAATTCAGGAGGAGACTGTACTGACAAATAACACAAGAAATGCTCCAGGACTTGGATAAGTCAATAAGTTGGAAGGGCCCTCTAAGGCTAACGAGTCCAAACCCCCCTGCTCAAGGAAGGAATTGAAATCAAAGCAGATCATCTGACAGTTCTTTTTCTCTCTCAAATGTCTCCAGACACCCCCCATCTGTATTTTTACTCCACCACTGGGGGTAAAGGGAGCTGAAACTGATTTTTTTTCCCAACTGAAATGAATTTGCTTTGATTCAGGCAGTGTGATCACTTGAACCAATGCAGCTGAAGGGATGGCTGGAACATGGATTTCCTTGTTCCCTGGTTCAAGGTGGGGTGAGAGGAAGTGATGAGTGCACATGTGAGGTGTTAGTTCCCTTTGACTGAACACATTTTGTCCATCTATCTATCTATCTATCTATCTATCTATCTAAAGTTTGGTGCATTGGGGCATCTACAACACAAAAAGGGAGAGGAGGGGAGAGGAGGAAGTTGGTATTCAGTGTTTACTAAAACAGCTCATATGTATGTGTGCGACAGAAGGGAGGAAATTTCTAATCCGAACTTATTTGAAGCTTGTTCAGTTAGCTCTGCTTTAGCCACGCCTCCTGCAAATTTGAACAGCCCCATTTCTTTCTCTCTCTTTTTTCTCTCTGCTGACACCTGTGCATTTGGCTAAAGCAAATTCACCCTGGGAAGCCCAACTTCCAAAGTCTGACTTCGCTGCACATCTATTCACCTATTCTTGCTATGCAGTCAGGCCTTCAGATTGCACCTACACAGCCTGAGATAGGTTCTGAAGTAGCAGAATGGACTGTGACACTTCTTGAGAAGTGGGAAAGTGACTTTTCAGACTATAGTTCTCAGAAACTCCCAACCAGCATGCTGGGGTTTTTTCAGAATTGTAGTGGGAAGGAAAAATTTAAACTTTCCAAGGTTTTACCCATTCAGTTGGCGACGTTGTTGAACATTGTTTCTGAATGTCCACTTCCTTCCCACTGATGCTCTATTCTGGCTGGAAAGCTCTTGTCAGAGCCAATTTAAGGAACACTCTAGAATTATTAAATATAAGTTATGCTATTTTATGGCCTCATAATTGGCTCATATTGTGAGTTTCAGCAGCTCATAATATCGTTTTTATTGCAAAGCAAGATATCCCACATAAAAACTCGTTAACTACCTGCAATCAATTATAATGGTCTAATTTCTGCCTGTTTTTAAATTTATTTTCTTCTGCAGAGTTGTCAGCTGTCCTATTCATGTCTTCAATCCCCAAATCTAACTTTCCCCAGTAGGGTTCCCTTCGGATGCACTGCGTCATCCATGTTAGATGGGGGTGATGGAAACAGTAGTCCACCATACTGAGATGCTGCCAGGATGTAGACAAGTGCCTTAATTACCCTCAGAAAATGTTGTTTTTAAAGGTTTTGAAATGGCCCGGCTATTTTTACTTTGAAATTTACACATTTACCTTTTTTTGTTTGCGTCACAGCCTACCTTTCACCTATCACAGGGATCCAAAGTGGGGATATGGCAAAGCTTAATGCCGTTCTTAACTGTTCTTTTTTAAAAGTACCGTAGATTACCATAGATATTATGAAAATATGATGTGATGATTTTCAAAGTTAGTCCGACATATATTGTCATGATAAATAACCATTGCATTAAAACGTCTTAAGCAGTTTAAAAGGGCATGATAGAAAAGGTTTCTAAGAAAGTAGAAATGGAAGCCATGAAAAAAAAACCCCTACAAACTCAGTGAATGCATTTGTTTTCATGGCTGTGCTGACTGTGAACCCCCTTCCTTGTTAATAGCTGTTTTCCATTCTGGACCACGTTGGTTCACTTCCATGTCTTCTCTGCCTGCAGGTGCTCACATCCAGTTCCTGAACTTCTCCACAGAGCCAAACCACGATTTTGTGGAAATCCGCAACGGGCCGTACGACACCAGCAACATCCTTAGCCGCTTCAGTGGGTCTGACCTTCCAGGTTCCCTCTTGTCCACGTCTCACGAAACCACGATCTACTTCCACAGTGATCACTCCCAGAACAAGCCTGGCTTCAAGGTGGAATATCAAGGTAAAAAGAACACGTGGGCGGAGCCACTGTGGAGACCATTGTCCTGCCTCTGGGGTTTTGTGGGGAAAGTGCTGAATGGGAGATGTCCATTGCCTCCTCTTTGGAGAGATACATTGAGCAAATGGCTGGGAAGGGGTTACACGAGATCCTTCATAGAATCATATCATAGAATCGTAGAATGGTTGAGTTGGTATTTGGCCTCTGAAGCCTTTCGGGGCAATGGTTTCAAACTACAGGAAAAGAGATTCCATTTGAACATTAGGAAGAACTTCATGACAGTTAGAGCTGTTTGGCAGTGGAATAATATGCTGCCACAAATGGTGGTGGAGTCTCCTTCTTTGGAGGTTTTTAAGCAGAGGCTGGATGGCCATGTGTCGGAAATATTGTGATGGGGGTTCCTGCATGGCAGGGGGTTGGACTAGATGGCCCTTGAGGTCATGCCTGTCCTAGGGCTTGCTCTTCAGACCCCTGATCATCCTCAACCCTAACAGCCAGGGACTGTTCACTGTGCGTAGACAGACAACTTAATTCACAAAAATGTCTTCCTAGAGGGCCTGTGCGCTCTGTTGGGAAATTTAGCCCGACCTGCATTTCATCAACAGTTTAAGCTCTCCATCTGGTTGCATCCGAGGAATTCCTCAGCTTAAAAGGTTTTTGTTAAGCATCTCCATCCCCACTCCCCACCCCAGCAACAAAAGATTAGGGCATCTTGTCTGCGAGGTATTAAGGCTGTTATATCTTCCTGGTCTAAAATCATGGACATGGTGAACACAGAGTAAAAGCAAAACAAACATGTCTGATCTAAATATTGACAGCGAGGAAGACGCACGAGAGGGGAAGACGGCAGGGACCAGCCAGGCAAAAGCCAGGCAAACGTGAGCCAATGGACTTATACATCCTAAGGCAACAGCAGGGAATCTTTTTCAGCCAGAGAACACAATTCAATGTTGGAGAGATCTTGCAGGCTGAATGGTGCCCGTGGTGGTCAGTGCCAAAGGCAAGTTCTAGGATCAAAAAATACCAGTATCTTTTAGTGTAAGACTGTTACTGCCTGGAACTGAGCCTACAAGAAAGGCATTTCAGCCTTCTAGAATGGAGAAAAATATTGTATAAAACCTTGGCCCAAGGGAATGTGACGTTCAACAGAGGATCTGATTCCCCAGGCGGGGAAACAGAGGGCTGGATTAAAATTCGGTTTCTTGTCTTCTGGCCTGGTTTTTTTTTCAAGAGATGCAGCAATGGGCATCTGCAGGGGGGAGGGGGCACTCAGTCCTAAACCTGGTATTTCTTGACATGCACGCAGGATTAACTCCCGAAACGAAGCCACGGGCTTCAGTTTGCAAGACCTAAGTGGGGTTGTTGAGGATCATAGAATCATAGAATCATAGAGTTGGAAGAGACCTCAAGGGCCATCCAGTCCAACCCCCTGCCATGCAGGAACCCCCGTAACAGGGCTCCTGACAGATGGCCATCCAGCCTCTGCTTAAAAACCTCCAAAGAAGGAGACTCCACCACCCTCCTTCAGGGCAGCATATTCCACTGCTGAACAGCTCTAACGTGATGTTTTGGAGTTCCCTCTTTCACGGGGCTGCCATAAATCAGAGTCAACATGAAGGCACAAAACAACAACAAAAACTACAATCAGGTCAACAGTTGTTGGGAGAAACAACAGAGAAGAATGTTGCATTTTGTGGACTTTCGAGATGGAGGAAAATCCACCAAGGGCTGCCTGTTTGTTACACCACGAGAAACCTCTATGGCTACTGCTGCTTCAGGAGCTGCAGAGAGATAAGCCAGTTGCATATGAGGGCTGAATCATAGAGAGCCTTAGGAATCTGCTGTATCCAAAGCTCACTCATTCCTGCAGCACACTGAAGAAGGCAGAGTCCATAGAGGGCTGAAGGTCTAGTAGTCCTTCACCTGTTGATTGCCCGCCTACCACCTGCAGAGTACCCTCTGCCCAGGAGTTACCTAAGTGTTTTTGTAGGAAAGTCAGGGCTTGGGAGTACATTTGAAAGCAGACTTATGGGCAGCATCTGTGTCATAGCGAATTGTTCATCAAAAATTTGAATTTACCAAAATTCTAAACTCTGCAACAATTGTGTTGTTTCCTCCTCCTCTCACATAGATTACTCTCAGATGGCAGCTACCTCTTTTCTTTCTTTTCTTTTCTTTTTTAAAAAAAATCATAAGTGGATGTTTGGTCACAATATTATTTTGGGCACAAATAAAAAAGAGAGGGATAGAGCTAGACATGAAATACGTTTAACATGATAACCAGATCCCTGGATGTATCTGGAGACCCAAGTCTTCATGTTGGGTTTGAAAATCTCAGTGGGATTCAGAGCAACGCTGATGGCCATACTAGAGTCCTTGATGAGATGTAACAGCCTCTGTGGGCTGCATAGATTCCAGTAGGTATTCTACAATATGGTTCCAGGCTGATGGGGGGGGCTGCCCTTTTTCTAAATATTGAGATTATTTTTCTGCACAGCCTCACAAATGTATCACAGCAGATGTCAAATATTTATTTACTAGTTCAGCATATGAATCACTGCATAACGAAATCCATCAAGACAACATATATAATTACTAAATAAAACATACAAAAATCAGTACAATCACATTGAAATGCAATCAGGATGAAAAGCAGCAAAAACACTGCTGGCGATAATGAAGGTGAAAAACATCCATAGTAATACACACGGAAAGATCCAGAATGAGAGCCAAAGGAGATAAAGTCACTTTCAAATGTGAGCGGGCAGGAGAAGGTGGAGTATTGAAATGTGGAAGGTGCTCCCAAGGGGGGGGGGGGTCTTCCTTTGATCCCAGAGGCTGCCTAAACAGTTTTACTGCCTGAGCTGGAGAAGAAAGAGTTAATTGGCATGAAGGCGCAACCAAGCCCAGTTGCCACTGCAATGGACCCAACTTATCTATGTCAATTAAGGACAGAATTTTAAGTCAATCATTTGCTGAGTTTTTTCATGGTGCTAAAGAAATTGATATGCTTAGGACTCCTTTCTCGCCTTGCCTGATGGTAGGGCCAGACCCTGCCGGTTCTGCAAAACCAATCAAGTGGGTGCCAGTTAGTATATCCTGCCTAGTATGGCATCCTCTGACTCTGATCTGCAAGGTCTCTCCCCTTTCCCATGACCCTCCAGGGAGGGAAGATAGAACTTAAGAACTTTTTGCATGAAAAAAACCATATGATCCAAAATAGAGCTCTAAGGCTTTACCCTAGGGGGGAGATCCTTGTGAGGTCATGCAAAGACCTTCTGAAGAAACTTATCCATGTAACTTGACTTTTCATTCCCTAGCTTATGAGCTCCAAGAATGCCCAGACCCTGAGCCCTTTGCCAACGGGATTGTGAGAGGAGCCGGTTACAGTGTGGGCCAGTCCATCTCCTTTGAGTGCCTCCCTGGCTATCAGCTGATCGGCCACCCCGTCTTGACCTGTCAACATGGAACCAATAGGAACTGGGACCACCCCTTGCCCAGGTGTGAAGGTATGGCTCTATGGAGTACATTCTCAGAGGGCTGCTTGGGAGGGAGGGAGGGAAGGAAGGAAGGAAGGAAGGAAGGAAGGAAGGAATCTGATTCATGGAAAAGGATGGATGGATAGATAGATAGATGGAAGGAAGGAAGGAAGGAAGGAAAGAAGGAATCTGATTCATGGAAAAGGTTGGATGGATGGATAGATAGATGGAAGAAAAGAAGGAAGGAAGGAAGGTCTACCCCTACTCCCAAACATACTTGGCAACATTTTATCTTAATAGACCACATGTCTGTGACTAGCTCCGTCATTCAAGCGGGGGGGGGGAGACCCCTCAACATTCTGCAGTTAGTCCTACAGGTAGATCAGGAGCCACCTATACGTTTATCCTCTAGTCACATTAAATCTAGGGTTAAAATCCAGTTATTTAAAAAAAAATATGCAGGGGCAATGGCACAAGCATGTCAAGCCAAGCAGCCGAAAGGGGAAAGGAACAGAGCTTTGATCACCCCCTTGTGTTGTGCTTGCGACATCATCCTTGTTGTCCAGGCTTCTGGCTCCATGATCAGTCGTTCTGGAGGAGGGAGACTCAGCATGCAGCAAAGAGATGGAGAAACTGTTTGCATCACTTGCTCATTTGTCCTTCCGCTGTTGCTTTGGCAACTGGGAATTAGGCCTGTTATATGTTCATTTAATATCCAAACTTTGATAAATTTACTGAGCTACTTGAATTAGGATTTGGTTGTTCCCTCTGCACCATCACACATCACAGCACTGCTGTCACCACCCAATTTATTATTTTAGTGCTTTGCTAAAATCACTCCATCCTCCATCAGGTTCCGATTTCTCCTTTTTGCCAGCTGATGTGTTAGAATGCAATTAAAATCAACCCAGAAAACCTGCCTCTTTTGGCTGGGTATCATGGAAGCTGCAGCCTTAATAAATCTGGTTTACAGCTGTATTCAAAAGAGAGACCATTGCCAGTACTGTATCCTAAATATCTGCCAAGCCTCATCCTGTGTGGAAATAGACCTCTTACAACCTCGTGCCTCTCCTCCCTCCTCGTGGGAATCCTCTCCTTAGTTAAGCTGATTAGAGTAAAATTTTGGTTTACTGTGTTCTCTACCTTTTCAAGGACTGTGTAAGAGCTTCAATTAGTTTTTCTAATAGAATAGAATAGAATAGAATAGAATAGAATAGAATAGAAT
>JAHTLZ010000008.1:18201428-18214588 GCA_023846285.1 Phrynocephalus versicolor | reverse complement strand
TAAGTAAGTAAGTAAGTAAGTAAGTAAGTAAGTAAGTAAGTAAGTAAGTAATAAGTCCATCCGTCCGTCCGTCCATTCATCCATCTGTACATCTGATGGAAAGAGCTTGAGATTTAAAATTCCAAATGTAAGAGAAAGATTCCTCCGTCCTTAGACAGATTTCTCCACCTCTGGCCTTTTCACACTCAACCAACCATATAAGTCAGAACTTTATGACAAGCCAAGCAGCAGAATGAATAAGGGGAAAGGAAAGAGCTTTGGTCACCTCCTTGCATTGTGCTGGCAACATCCATCTCGCTGCAGCGGAGTAAGTTTAATGACTTCCTCCACACGCCTCTGCTCGCTGAGAGATGGCCTTTCCAAGCGTCGCGCCCCACAGACTTTGGAATGACCTGCCAGCTTGCACTTTGCATTCATCCAGGCGAGGGCCACCACTGTGATTTTGAAATGTGGCTACCTTTTCTCCTTGTGAGCGCTGCATCCTTTGGACAACCATTTGATTAATGAGACTCATATGTCACTGGCTTCCAAAGAGTAGCCTTTAATGTCTAGGATTGTGTGCACTGCTTCCTTGATGATGACGAATGAGGTTCTCAGGAAAGGCACATTGACTGTTGCTTCCATCTTACATTTTCCTTCTTAAGATTTCCATGCACACTCTCAAGATGATGTGTTCTAGAATGCCTCTCATTTCATCTAAGAAGATGCTGATGATGGGGTCCAGTTGGCCCAGTCATTGTCTTCTATGAGCTATCTGGACACCCAGCCTTGGTGCTGCCCAGAAGAACATAGAAAGAGACCTCGTGGATGGACCAAAACATGGACCATACATTTTTCTTTGATTAATTTATTGTGTCTGTTTTTTCTGCATTCTGTAAATGTTTTGCCTTTCTTCATAAGTACAAGGTTACTTTGATGCCCCACCTTCCTTTCAATCAGATCAAAACCATGTACAGTGGAACCTTGACTTGCGTCATTAATCCATTGCAGTGGTCTAGACTTAAGTCAAACATGACTTAAGTCAAACAAACGTTTCCCATAGATGATGAAAAAGACCCCCGAAAACAGCAATTTAACACAAATTTGACTGGGATAGGAGATTCCTTCTGGGGATGTAAATGAAATGTCTCTTCAAAGAGAGGAGGAGGCAGTGGAATTATAGTCCACAAGTTATATGCCTCCACTTTTTAATGTTCATAGCAACAATGTCTAACATTTAAGTTTTACTGATTTTTAACCTGACGTTCCAAGTTCTGAACAATTCTATGCTTACCATTAGAGTCCCACAACTGTACAGCTCCCCAACTAAAATGCTTCCATTGTGGACCAGACTTCTGCAGCCAGGTTTTTTACAAGACTGAGCCGACTGCCTAACCAGCAAGGCCAGCCCCAAGCTCCTGGCCCTTCTTCGCCTCCGGTGAGGCCGAGGACCACCTCCAGGTGCTCGGAGTTGGCCTCGCCGAAGCCGCCGCTGCCGCTGCCGGAGGAGAAGAAGAAGGCAGGAGCAGTTTGGAGACAGCAGCCGCGATGCTGGGTCGTGGCTGCCGCCCGATTCCAGTGCCTTGCGCCAGGGCTCCGAGATGTAAGTCAAAGCCTGCGACTCAAGTCAAACAGGCCCCTTGATGCAAGTCAAATAATGATGCAAGTCAAGCAGTATGTAAGTCAAGGTTCCACTGTACACGGTAGCACTCACAGATGAAGCTGTTTGGATGAACAGCGAAATGTTTCTATCTCTCAAAAAAGAAGTCCAGTAGCCATGCCTCAACTCCCAGTTAAACGCACCTGGATGACTGAGAATCTTCACAGAAGTCTTAATATTTATGTTATGCTCTCAATAGCCATAAGAACATAAGAACATAAGAACATAAGAAGAGCCATGCTGGATCAGGCCAAAGGCCCATCTAGTCCAGCTTCCTGTATCTCACAGCGGCCCCACCAGATGCATCTGGGAGCTCAGGAGACTAGATATCTGTCTCCTGATACCACTCCCCTGCATCTGGCCCTTGAAGTATCCTGGTTTAAAGCCTAGAGATTACACATCTCCATCATGGTCTGTAACCTGTGATGGACTTTTCCTCCAGGAATCTGTCCAGTCCCCTTTTGAAGGCATCCAGGTCAGATGCCATCACCACATTGTGTGGCAGGGAATTCCATAGACTTACAACGCGCTGGGTGAAAAAATATTTTCTTTTGTCAGTTTTTACTCTCCCAGCCCTCAATTTGAGTGTATGTCCCCTAGTTCTGGTATTTTGGGAGAGGGAGAAGAGCTTCCCTCTATCCACTTTACTCATACCCTGCATTATTTTGTATGTCTCAATCATATCCCCCCTCAGGCGCCTTTTTTCCAGACTAAAGAGGCCCAAATGTTTTAGCCTTTCTTCATAAGGGAGCCATGTGGGTTAGGTCAGTTTTTGACGCCCGCAGTTCCTTCCATCCCAGACATGAAGCTCTATATTCTTCAGAGATAAACTGAAATAAAGTTCTCCATCATTTCTACCAAGCTGTTTCAAGTTATACAGCTGTCTGCAGCATGGTGAGGAGCATGTTGCATCCAGCTATCATCATCATCATCATCATCATCATCATCATCAGCAGCAGCAGCAGCAGCAGCAGCAGCAAAGCAAAGCAAAGCAAAGTGTTCTGCTTATATATCACCCCATACCACTTCAAGTAGTCTCTGGGCAGTTTACACTTTAATTACAGTATGCAGGCTACACATTGACCCCCCACCCCCAGCAAGCTGGGTACTCCTTTTACCGACCTGGGAAGGATGGAAGGCTGAATCAACCTTGAGACGGCTACCTGGGATTGAACCCCAGGTCGTGATCACAGTTTTAGCTGCAGGACAGGCATTTAACCACTGCACCATGAGGCTTCCATATCATTGTCTTTGAACTGCAGAGCCAGGAGGGATGCTATGGACCACTGAGTCTAGTCACCGTCCTTAAACTCCCAACCTCCGGCTCTGCAGCCAGAGACCTAAAACCATTCGTGTTAAAGATGTGCCAAGTGTGTCCTAAAAATGAAAGAGAGAGAGAGAGAGAGATTGAAGTTGAACTCAGTACCAATATGTTATTAATCAAAACCACAGGGAGCCAAATGCAAATTTTGAACCATTTGAACACCAGTGCCTGGATAGGTCAGTCAGCTAAAAGAAATTAATACATCTCAAGTTCTTTGAGAGTCTGAGGGACTTTGGGGCATTTTAATCAACTCTGGGAGAGAAATGAACTCGAATGAAATTCTTACCCCTCACTAATCCCAACAGGGTGGGAACACAGATAGATCATGTCATTCTAATATCAGAGCACACATTGACCGGAAGAGTCTTGCTTTTGTTAGACAGCTGTTTCTCCTTGTTGTCGGTCCCATGCAGTGCCCTGTGGAGGAAACCTCACTGCCCACAATGGTACCATCTTCTCTCCGGGGTTTCCCAATCAGTACCCAAACTCCCAGGACTGTATGTGGCTGATCACCGTCTCACCTGGTTACGGCATCTACCTCAACTTCACTTTGCTGCAAACAGAGCCATATAACGACTTCATCACTGTCTGGTAAGAGTCTGTTTGGACCACTTGAGCCCAGCAAGACTAGCTCAGCTTGAGTGGGTGATCTCTGAACACAAGAATGTTTTGCTATTCTGTCTTTCACCCTAAGCGTTGCCCCAGGTGGAATAGCAGAGGTGTAGTTACTTGGGGTCAGTCGTGAGAAGACTTCTATGACTTGTTATCACACTTTCTCTGCAACCTGTGGATGAGTAGTCTGGCCTTTCTCACCCAATGACTCAAGCATGTCCAAAACCACTTATAGGTCCAAACAAAGGCTGCAGGGGAAAAAATAGAGTGTCATAGTGAGGAGAGTCCCTTCATAACCATCCAACATGGGTGGTTTGTTTGTGGAACTCATAATCTGTTGGCCGTCATGAACTCATAGGCAGCATGTGAGGGGAAAGTGAGACCAAGCTTCCTAATGAGGCTGCCTTGCCCCACCACAAAACAAGCAAGCAAATTGGACCACATGATAGTTATTACCTCCCATTGAGTCAGAATCGTGACCCATCACATCAGACTTACACAAATTGTCTGACAGGCCATTCCAGGTGAGATGCATCCATCAGGTAAGGTGGGTTGTCATAATTATTCTCCTCCCTCGCATTTTGGCCCATGTGCTTATTTCCACCAGCCAATGACACATACCACAGGGCTTAGCAACGGTCTCCAGTTTTAGGAACCCACCCTCAAGACGTCCAACGTTTTTCACGGGTTTCGCATCTAGCATTTTCCTTCACATTCCCAGTGTGCTTTAGCAGCTGTATTTTCAATGTGTTTCTTCCTCCTCAAGTGATCCCAGCCAATCAGGGACTGGGAAACATGAGGGCCTTATTTATATCCATGGATTTTCACCATATACTAATGTCTTTTATATACCAATGTCTCAATAGGGAAGGAAAGAGCAAGGAAGTGGCTCCTTGTGTCGGTTATATAGAAGCCTAGCAAATCAGGAAACACTCTTAAGATCTGAACGGGACCTGGCCTCTCACACTGATTGTCACCAGGGTAGCCCTTCTCAGATATGACAATAGATGCAATTAGCTGTATGCTCTGCAGAGTTTAGTGCCATGCTAAATCTATTTCACAGGCATGGCAAGTACGTGGATTTTATTTCAATGAGACAGAACTCTGTGGGAAGAGTTCTCAGCAAGGGCAGAGATGAGGTCTCAGCCAACGTGATAACAACCAAGAAAAGGAAAGGTAAAAAAAACACGCGAATCGGCTGAGAACTCAATTGCCTTCAGTAAGAATTCCCATTCCCAATAATTGCCAATCCTATTTTTATTTTAAATCCTATCTTTAATAAAACAGGCCCTTAGCCAAAGACCTTAAAACAGAGGAAAGTGATTGTAGAAGGTGATACTTTGTGGATTCTAAGGTGGGGGGAGCATTTGTGCATAGAAGATGATATGCAATGGAAACTGGCTAGCACTCATGTCCTAGGACAGTGGTGGCAAACCTTGGGCACTCCAGATGTTATGGACCACAACTCCCAGAATTCTGAGCCTATATTGCCAGTGACAAAGGACTGTGGGAGTTGTGGTCCAAAACATCTGGAGTGCTAAAGGTTCACCACCACTGTCCTAGGATAGCCAGATTTTCTCAGAGGTAGGTAAGTAGCCAACACCAAGATGAAAGCCGGTTAGGCAAAAACCCATAGTCTGTGACTATAGACGTGAACTCTGTTGCCCTTCCTCCAAAATTGTTTGCCTGGTGGGGTTTGTTCTGGTCATTCATTGGCCCCAGGGAATAAACAGGTGCTCTGTCTGCAGTTCCTCCTCCATCCATAAGCCAGGGTGGTGTTATGCAGTCCATCCATAGAGGTTCAACTCTGAATCACCTGTCTCCAGACCGTCTCTTGTGTAAGTTTCTTTCTTTCTTTCTTTTTACTTCCTTTCAATGTTTCCATTTTCTCTTTAGGGATGGCCCTCAGCAAACAGCACCACAACTGGGTGTTTTCACAGGAAATTCGGCGAAAAAAACCACTCGGAGCTCTTCCAACCACGTCCTCCTGAGATTTTACAGTAACACAGCCAACGGAGGCCTCTTTGCCATCTCTTTCCATGGTCTGTACTGCCCTGTTGTTGCTATCATACATAGCTTTTTAAATCAAGGCACGCGGTATTGTTCAAGCCTGTATCCCTGGTGCATCCACAGAATCATTTATGAGATGTACTACCTTGTTGTAGAACTGCACCCAGCATGGCATGCCGAGGGAAGGAAAATCTCTCCCTGAACCACTAACTTAGGGCCAGAATCTTATTGCTGATCCATTATTTTGTACAAGAAACTGTGTACATAGCAGCAGCATTTTTGAGTATGTTCCCAATTGGACATGAACAGTGCAATTGGTGAGTGTATCTAGACTGCACGGTTGTAAACCAAGTACATTTGTAGGTGCTACAAAGGCAATGGTGTGTCACTTTTAAAAAAGAACTCTCAATTGAGTTGTTTCTCTGCATCTTCAGGCAAGATAAAAGGAATTAGATTGCATTTGGGACAGATATAATTTCAGCTGGGTCAGGCAGATAAAATGCACAAAATATGACTTCTGGATTTCCAACTTATTAATTACTGGTAAGTTTTTTGACAAGGAAGTTGTACACATAGGTGCACATAATACAAGTAAGTGGTTAACTATTTTGCATTCTGACATCCTATAATTCTCTTTTTTCCTCTTTTCTCTTCTCTTCTCTTCTCTTCTCAGCCTACCAGCTTTCCAGATGTCAACCTCCAACTATGGTCCCCAATGCAGAAGTCATCACTGAGAATGAGGATTACAACATAGGTATAGACTGCAAGACCTCCTCCCCCCCCCCCGACATCTTCTCTGCATTGTTTTCTGCAGCATGAAATAGGGCACTATTGACAGGAGAGCTGTCTTCTCCCTCTTCCCGCTCCATCCTGATTCAACAACTTTCTCTGTCATCTGGCTTAAGCCTAATGTAACTTCCATGGCCCATATCCAATTGGGCACCTTTTCTGATGCCAAGTGGAACCCAGAAAAGACCGTGTGGTCCCTCTCCACACAGAGCCCACAAAATTTTAGGATTTGCCCTTGAGAGCTGCAGAAACTATTCAGAGCAGACTATCACATGGTGTGGAAGGAAGGAAGGAAGGAAGGAAGGAAGGAAGGAAGGAAGGAAGGAAGGAAGGACACGGAGATAAGGACAGACAGAGAGTTAATATGCAAGAGAGATGGGGGAATAGAAAAAACAGTTAGTGAACAGATTTGTCTGATGAATTCCACAGTTCTCAAAGGGCCAGCACAAAGACAGCTTAAAATTGTGTAGAAGTTCCATTTCCCATTAAGACCTTCATTGAACAGGTCCTTGGATGTGTTGCAGGCAGTCACCCATTAGGCTATTGTGCGGAACAGCAAGATGAGCCAAATGCCAGTTGAATCAGAATCATGCGGTTCAGAAGAAGACTGCCCTCTCCTCCACCCTGTCACCAGCATGTAGATCAATTCACATATTTCAATCCACATCCCTCTGAAGTTCCAACTGGGGTGCTCGTTCTCCTTGATTTGTCCAGGTTCTGCACTGGTGTTAGCAGCATTCTTCATGACATCTGTATTTGGTTCTTCTTAGCTCATTCAATCCAGTGGTGTGTCCTTTTGTTCCGTGACTCCGTCAACTCCTTTTTGTCCTTCCTGAAAGCAGGGTTTATTTTTAGGGTCCCTTTGTTCCATGATAGAGCTTCCTACTGAAGTCTCCAGTGAGAGCTGCCAGATGAAAGCTTTTGGTTAGCATTCAACTGGAACTCATGGAGACAGAGAGGAAATGTTCCATATTGAAGAGCTCTTGCTCTTTGCCCCATCGAGGCAGTAAAATAAAAAGCACGCCTATAGTCCCTGTTGTGTGGTTGTTGCTTTTCAACCGTTTTGTACCTAGTAGCTTAGGAAGGACTTGCAACACTCTTGCTTTTACTTGCATTTACTCTGCCTTGTATCTTCTGTCACTTCAGTGTATTTTTAAAAGCAGGAGATTTTTTTTGGGGGGGAGGGGGTTTCCTGGCATCTCATGCACTTTGACCATTAACAACATGGAGTCTCTGGACAGCTTCAGTGGCGTGTGGGCCTCTGCAACCGATGAAACATGTCCTTATCCTTCCTGCCCCCTTTGCCAGGTGATATCATCAGGTACCGGTGCCTTCCTGGCTTCACCTTGGTTGGAAATGAGATCCTGACCTGTAGGCTTGGCACCAATCTCCAGTTTGAAGGTCCTCCACCAACCTGTGAGGGTAAGTCACTTTGGAATGAAATTTTGAGAGTTGTTTTCATGGTGGGAGGGTCATTATATCAACACGGTGGTGTTTTGGGTCCTGCTTTCTTAACACTGCTCAGTTTTGGATGAGTACTCAAGGGAGAAATCCAATGCTCACAATCCAAGGGTCTCCAGGTCCATCTTTGCTGCGCCACTGAAATGTGCAGAGAGGCCGTTGGAATTATTTTTCATGGAAACCTAATAAAGCTGCTGCCAGTTTGAGTCAAGCTCAGTTGACTAAAGAGTGAACTGAAGGTAGTGGGGGAGAAGCTTTTTCTTCCCATAGAACAAATCTCCTAAGTTTAAGATCGGCAAAGCTGCTTACAGCAGGCCTGCACAACAGGTAGACTGCGGGCTACTGGTAGCCTGTGAAGGGTTCAAAAGTAGCCCACCAGCCACCAATAAAAAAGTGAGGAAATAAGTTCTCCATCCCTCCCTCCCCCATCCCAAGGACCACTACTGCTCCAGCAAAGTTCTGGGTCTGCCAGCCCAGTGTTTCAGCCGAGTGGGGTAGTTCGAGGGCCATGATGTGGCCCCCTGCTCCCCCCTCTGGGCAGATGATCGAGCGGGTGCAAGGGAACTGTGTGCATGGTCAGACTTCCCCTAGGAATTCATTGAAATTCAATTAATCTGTTCTGGAGGGAACAAATTTCAATCCATTCATATGGAAAACTGCTGATCTACTTACATTTTTTTTTTACTTACAAGCATGTGCTTGGAATGGATAAAAGTCATAAGTAGAGGTATTAGTGCAGTAGTCCTCCGGCACTTTGGGCCAGAAAAAGTAGACCTCAGCCTGTTCATAGTTGGACAGCCCTGGCTTACAGGAATAATATTTACTACCCTTTTTCTGTGATACAGACCTCACATGCCATTTCCTGCTCTCTATTTTTTTGCGCCAACTAGTTCCCTGCCCGATGAACAAGCTTCTGACCGACTCTACGGGCGTCATCCTGAGCCCCTCATTCATGGGCACCCACCCCCACTTTCAAACATGTTCTTGGGTGGTTAAGGTAGAGCCAGAATACAACATCACCTTCACCGTGGAGTATTTCCTGAGCGAAAAGGAGTACGATGAGTTTGGGATATTTGATGGTGAGTTAACTCAGAAGTTTTGGGAGAGCAGGTGCTTGGGCAGGCAAAAATCCTATTCTTTAGCACAATAAGTTGGTTTGGTCCTCAGTGGGCAATTAAGAGCCATTACGTCTACAAAAATAAATGCTTCTCATTTGTTGAGATGAACCAATCTAGTGGCCTGAATTTGTATACTCTTTTGGATAAGAAAGGGAGGGGTGTTTCTGGGAGCTACCATAATGAGTACCTGTGCTTTCAAATTTTCCCGATAGAAAAGGGAGAGGATGATCTAGACTACAACATCCAGAAATCTGTGCTCAGTATAGTCACTACCATTCTAACCATGAGCTTCTGGGAGTTGTTGTACAAAAAAAAAAAAAAAACCACAGAAGTTTTCATCTCTTGTAAAAGAAATGAAATAGCACACTGCTGAGACAGCAAGTTAAATCAGTGGTTCCTTTGACATCATCACCAGCAATGACACTTTTTAATGAATAATGGGAACAAATTAGCTTTGAAAAGCAACTTTGTGGGATTGGATCCTCCTAACCTTTGGCCCAATCCAATCAAGTTTTTTCCGACATTCTTTCATGATCAGTTGTCTGGCATGTCTTCTAGGTCCTTCAGGTCACAACCCACTGTTGCTGTCTCTAAGCGGAAATTACTCAGCTCCATTAACAGTGACCAGTACGGGCAACAGGGTCTATCTCCACTGGTCTTCGGACCATGCCTATAGCAGGAAGGGCTTCAGGATCCGTTACTCAGGTTAGTAAGTGTTGTAAAAGCAATGATTTCCTTATAATTACTGATAATAATAATGTGTCGTAAAGATAATTCTGGCTTATGGTGACCCTTTTCCTAATTTTCCAGATTAGCAAAATAAAAAATACCAAACAAACAGCTATGGTACAGGGAAAATATGATGGAAAGAATAGCAAAATAAATAAATAAATAAATAAATAAATAAATAAATAAATAAATCCTAGTTTCCACCCAGTCCTTTCGTTCTCACTATGAAACTAGCTCTTGCATATAGAGAAATCCACTCTACAAGTAACTTAAGTAGAAAAGAAACATCTGTATATTTACAGATGATCTTCAGTTACAATCAGAAGACTAAAAATTCTGATTGTAACTGAAGAACAGTGGTGCCTCCAGCTTCAACCATTGCATCTACATGCAGAAAAATTACTTCTCTGCTCTGATTGGCATGCAAGACAAATAGGATAGGGGAAGGAGCAAGTTAGAGGAACAAGAAAATAATTTTGCTGATTGGTTAGTTGGAAAGGAGGGAATCCCTTTAAGTCCTAAAGGATGTGAGATTATTAATTTGTCAACAGCAAGTGGCAGAGATCGAAATGACCACAGGGCTGATGGATAAAGTGATGACGAGCTGAGAAACATCTATGCTTTAATTTGGATATCGCTGTTTTCGTCAACCTCATTTTTGGCAGCCTGATGTTATAAACAGAATCCTAGCATCTGTTCCTCACATACAAGAATATTCCAATCTTGTTTTGTTGGCTAACTCAGGTGGTTTTCCTCTGAGTGGTATAAGAGAGATTGCAGGCCAACACATACTTTCTTGAGAATAAGCTCCCCTAAATTTAGTTGCAGTGCATAGACTTAGAATAAACAGGTATCCGACTGCAATATGGATGGAATATTATTCTGAGTTTGGTTTTGCATCTGGTTAATTTTGGAAAGTTTCCATTTTATAAGCAAAAGACACCACAAAATGCTAACCAACAAAGGAAAACTGGAATTCCTCGGTGTTGCCCTTCATGATATGCAAAGGGCATTGGTTGGAATCTAAGTTCTGTCCATGCTCTATGGAGCTGTGGGAACGCCCATGTCTCAAAACAGGACAATAGTTCCCAACCTTCAGTAACCCAGGTGTTCTTGGACTGCATCTCCCATAAGCCTTTCCCACTACCTCTGCTGGCCAGGGTTTCTGGGAGTTGCAGACCAAGAACACTTTGGTTACCCCAGGTTGAGAATGACAGCTTTAGGACATTAAGGCTCAAATAATGATACTGGCAACTAGACAATCTGATTCTGGTGACTTGCAATGAAAAATCATATGGATTCAAGGACAGATTAGTTCTTCTGGAATAAATAATGCCTCTTTGGTTTTATGCACACTCTCTATACCAGAAAAGAATGATTGTTATAGAACATCAGTGTGGTTATGGCCATATAGCTCATTATTTAATGTTTTGTCTCCTTGAAATGGATCCTAGGGAGGAATCCTTGTCACCTATGATTGTTTGTCAGTGGTACCTTTCAGGAAGTAGTGTTGACTGATAATCAATCGCTGTCCACTGGAGACAAATATTTCAGGATAACAGTAGGATCTAGGGGTACACTTGTTGCTAGTGTGTGGCTGAAATCTAGTAATAAGTTGCAACTGGAGTAAGTCAACTGAATCAATGGAACATATATAGCTAGTACTGATTCATGAAATCCCCACTGATTAAATGGGCCTACTATAGTTGTGACTTACTACTGGATATCAGCCATTGCCTCAAATGGAGATACATCATGATCTCAAGTATTACTTAATAGCACCTTTATATTAAAACTCTGGGAAAGGTACCAAGCATCATCCTTTTAATAGAGGGACCCTGTCGTCCAATTGAGATTGCTGATTTGACAACCCGCAGATGTTTTTACGACTAAGCAGTGTGCTTTTTAATCTTTTGAAGAGAACAGAGACGTTTTCTGAATAAAGATTAGATGTTTAATAGAGCCTTTGGTCTTTTGTTAAGTCTGGTTTGTAATAGACTTTTGTGATGAGAACTATGCACAATAATTGCTCTTATTACTCTTATCAGGAATGTATCAGTTCTGTATTCACACTTATATAAATGAGCCTTTTTGTATTTTAAAAATTTGTAAATACTTCTTCAGAACATCACTATTAACTTATGTGGGCAGAATTTTGTAGGGAATTGCGACAAGCAAAATTAAATATGTCACATTTTCAGCTTCTACTCCCTCCCCTGACTGACAGCACACACTTCTGACATACCTTACTCAACTGTAAGGGGTAACAGCTCAGGACCAGAATCAGCGGTACACCTCCATTTGAAGGGCAAAGGGCACTCTTTCAAAGATGAGGATGTACACATATTAGACAAAGAAGAGAGGTGGTTTGAGAGAGGAGTAAGGGAAGCCATTCATGTGAGCATTGAAAATCCCTCCCTCAACAGAGGTGGTGGCCTCAGGCATAGTCTATCTGCTGCTGATCAGGCTGTGCTTTCCAAAGTACCCAGACAAATCAAAAAGCCTTCACCACCAAGGCCATAGCTAACGACCCATTCTTGATAGGTTTCAGCACCTTAGGCCATTGTTCACCTTAAGGCTATGGATACTATTGTCTACCTAACAAGCCTATTCAGGCCATTGTTCATCTTATGACCTTAATTCAGATCAGGGTGACAAGAGGTCAAAGCTAACTATAAGATGAAGGACTTGCACTAGCTGTATTCAGACCGATGAAGCTGTTTGGATGAACAGCGAAACGTTTCTATCTCTCAAAAAGAAGTCCAGTAGCAATGACTCAACTTCCAGATAAACTCACCTGGATGACTGAGAATCTTCACAGACATATTCCTGAACTGTACATTCCAAGATTTTTGTCAGATCATGCCATCACAACCGAAGTAGCATCCAATGGCCATAACTCAGGAGTGTAGATTCAGTCGCTGTTTTAACAGAAAACATGAGAGGAAATTTTTTTTAAAAGTAACTCACTTGAAGCCTTAAGTGCTTGTCACTCTCTGGCGGGAATCCTATTAGCAATTTCCAAGGAAAATTGCTGAAGTTTAAACAATGTGTTCTGGAGTGTGCATCCAACTGAGATGGAGAGGAAAACAAAAAATAAAAATAAAGTAAGCTCTAACCAATAAATAAATAAATAAATAAATAAATAAATAAATAAATAAATAAAATCTATGTTTCTGTTATTCTTCATCAGTTTCCCAATTATTATTATTTTTAAATATTCACAAAAGAATATATCAATAAAAGATTCTCAGCCTGTGGGAGCTCAAGGTTGGAGCAGTTGTGGGGGGTCACTCACCCCCATTTTGGGTTTGGCCACCCCAAGTTTTGAATCAAGTGTGGTGCCCAGCTGTGTATCACGCAAGATAATGTCTGAACAAATGTGTCTGAACTTGCTTTTGTATCTTGGTGTTGTGATTTTAAAAAGACCATTATTATTATTATTATTATTATTATTATTATTATTATTATTATTATT
>JAHTLZ010000008.1:18175446-18201418 GCA_023846285.1 Phrynocephalus versicolor | reverse complement strand
TTATTATTATTATTATTATTATTATTATTATTATTATTATTATTATTTCAAAAAAGTAGAAGAAGAAAGCTTAGAGAGAGAGAAACAGTCACTAGTTTTGTCATTAACATTTCCAAGGCGAGTGTTTGTACACTGGTCCTGCTTTCATGCAAATTTTAATTATCCCCCCTGTATAAAAGCAATTACCGAATGTTTGGCAAAGAGCCCCTTAAAATAAAACAACCCATTCTTGGACTGAAGCAAATTTTAATTACTTAATGAAAAGCAATCACACTCAAGACAGGAAAACATATAACCGTGTCATAAATAAGTTAATGCTGTTATTCCGTAAATGAATTAATTAATATTTAATTGGCAGGAATTATGTTTTTGGTTTTGTTGCTGAATGAAAGCCAACAATGGCTTTGTGCCACTGAGTTGCTGCACTTTCTTGCTGTTTCTTTGCTTATGTTTCAAGTCTGAAACAGTTAAACGATGCCTCAAAAAGCCAGATACTAGGCCTGGAGGGAGAACAGCACAATTTAAGAAGAAAGAGGCAAAGTATTTCACTAAAAATAAAATAAAATAAAATAAAAGAGAGTCAGGGTATGAGGTTCGTATTGCCTCAGTTTCAGATCTAGTTTATTCATTCATTCATTCATTCATTCATAGGCCTCCTTTCTCCTGATAAGGGGGCCCAAGGCAGCTTATATTATTAAAAGAATAGAATTGAAAATGCAACAAGTTGAGGAGCCGTGTAGACATCACAAAAACCAAATACAAAAGTGGAACAGGTGATACCTGTTCCCCCCTCCACAATGAGTTCAACATTTAAAACACAATGAGTTCAACATTTTAAAAATTACTATACACTACTTAAAATGCAATTGAATACTTAATATCAAGTAAACAGTAGTAGTAGTAGTAGTAGTAGTAGTAGTAGTAGTAGTAGTAGTAGTAGTAGTAGTAGTAGTAGTAGTAGTAGTAGTAGTAGTAGTAGTTCTTTAAGTACTGGGTAATTTGCATGATTTAGGATTTTCATAGGCAGGCATTTCCTTAAACGATGTTCCATTAAGTAAGAAGATTTTGTTCAGTCTTGTTGATTTAGCCGCTCCTCATCTGTTTGGTGATGATACTGCTTGCTTCTTTTTGTTTATCTTGCTTCTCCTAATTACTGAACACTTAATAGTTCTATATGTTGCCTTATGGGAGCCACCCAGAGTGTTCCTTTTTAGCAGAAAGGGGGTTTAGAAATAAGTATATGCAACTACATTGAAGAAGAGTCAAAGGGAAGCAGCCCAGGTAGCCAGGGACTTTTGGACATTAAAAGGTATGAAACTGTTCTGAAATGCCAAATTGTAAACCGGTTTCTATCTAGCACTCTTTATTTGGAGTTTTTTAAGCGGGACAAAATTATTTGGGAAATGGTTGCCATAAGTCAGAATCAACTGGACAGCACATTGTTGTTGTTGTTGTTGTTGTTGTTGTTGTTGTTGTTGTTGTTGTTGTTGTTGTTGTTGTTGTTGATGTTGATGATGATGATGATGATGATGATGATGATGATGATGATGATGTTGAAAGTATGTTTATATTCTTTTGTCCAGGACAGCATATGCGGCTTTCATTCTCACCACTTCATCCTTGCAGGGCGGGTCAGGCAGCATTCAAGTGATTTGTGCCAGGTCATCCAGAGCTATGACTCAATGAGAACTAGAGTCCATTGGTCTAAAACTATTTATTTATTTATTATTTTATTTTATTTTTCACACTTATATACCACACCTATTTCCCACATAGGGGACTCAGGGTGGTTTACAACAGTAAAAGTAAAACATGTAAAATCAAAAAGACAGCTAAAACAGTGGTATCCAGGAACAAATTGGCGGGTTAAAAAAAAAAAACCAAACTGGGTCCCCTAGACATCGCCGAAGGCGTCCCGAAAAAGGAGGGTCTTAAGGTTTTTCTTGAACGACGCCAGCGACGGAGCCTGCCGTAATTCACTGGGAAGCTTGTTCCAGATGGTTGGTGCCACTACCGAGAAGGCCCGACCGCGAGTGCTTGTTTTACGGGCCTCCCTCGGAGTGACGGTCCGCAGTGAAAGTGCCAACGAGGAATGGGTGGATCGAGCCGGATCTAATTGTTGCGGGAGCCGCTCCGCCAAATAAGCAGGGGCCAAGCCATAGAGGGTTTTGTAAACCAAAACCAACACCTTGAACCTTATTCGGGAGGCAACGGGTAACCAGTGTAGACGGGCCAGGATACAACATACTGATAGCTTGACCTTCATGTCAAAAGCTCTAAACACACTTACCCCAGCCTAGGCATTGGAGTTTGGTTTTTGTTTTGTTTTTCATTATAGCGATCAGAATTCACCATTCTCTCAGCTAGAATTGTGGTAGCTTTAGCCCAAAATCCAAGTCCTCGGATGAATTTCAGGTTACAGCCTGTTCCTCATCAAGAAACTGCAAGGCACTACTGGACTAGTACTCCCTCTGTTCATTAAGCCCTGTCGAGGGTGTTTCTCAACAAGTCCCCTAATGCCTTGCAATTCCCTTGGAGCTCAGAAGACTCCATCCATGTCTTTCTCCCTGTCTAACAGCCATCACTGCAAATAGAAACTTGCCAAGCACTGGTGTCGATGCTGAAGCTCCTCTGAGGATTTGTATTATTTGACCAAAGCATTGTGGCTAGAGGAATTCCTGGTGAATTTTGGTAGATGTAGCAGGGGAGGGAAGGGGATCTGAAAATCTCCTGCCTACCCCAGACTTCATCCCTTCATTTCTCAACCATCAGATGAACTAGAGAACAAAGCCTCCATATGGCAATGGGACTATCGGCCACAAGAGTTTGGAGCTGAGATTTTCAGGGGAAGAATGTGAGCGAAAGCAGCTGCCTGATTATTTCACCCCATTTTGTCCGCGGTTTCACCTCTTCGTCCTCTCTTCCTCCAGCTCCTTATTGCAGCCTTCCTCCTCCGCCTTTCCATGGCTCCATCTTGAGCCACACCAGCCTACAGCCAGGAAGCGCCATCCATTTTGGGTGTGATGCCGGCTACCGCCTCGTAGGCCATAGCATGTCGACATGCGTAAGGCACCCGCAGGGTTACTACCACTGGAGCGAAGCCATTCCTTTGTGCCAAGGTGAGTAGCACGAATGGCGATACAAATACAGAGCTTGCTTGTTTGTTTGTTAGAAGTCACCCTGATGTACAGGAACCTTGGAGAGGGCATTGACTATTTTGTTGCATTAGCCTACAACCTGTAGCTGATGCGTCCGTTTTTGTGTTGTGTGGCTCCAGAAAGTCTACCCACATATCTTGCTATTTCAGCTTGATGGGGAAAAGCAATTTATCATATTCTCTCTTACCTTCTTCTATTTCCTCTCCTCTCCCTTCCTCTCTCCCTTTCTTCGTCATATTTTGACGCATCCAGGGTGGCCAATCGACTCTTTAGCTCAGGCATGTCCAAACTTTGGCCTTTCTGCTGTTTTGGACCACAACTTCCAGAATTCCAAGCTTGTATTGCCAATGACAAAGGACTGTGGGAGTTGTGGTCCAAAACATCTGGAGGGCCAATGTTTGGACATGCCGGCTTTAGCTGCTTATCAACAGCTGTATTGCAGCTTCTGTCATTAAAGCAGACAGAGGTGGTCATCTCATGCATCACATGTTTAGAGATGGCAATAAAATAGTATGGGAAAGAGCCTTCCCTCCTAAGTTAGTCAAATTGCCACTAATCTAGCCCCTTACCATCAAGGGCGGAAGCCCTTCTATCACGAGTGGTAGGGAAAGATTTAGGATATCAGTTGGCTTTTGTCCATAAAATGGGATGCCACCTTGCTGTTTAACTCAGACATCAGAAAGTCTTGGGCCACTTCTGAGTCTCATGGGACACAACGAGCATTCAGTGTCCGCTTTCCCATTTCTGAAGTTTAGGCTGTTCAAGATTTGGCACTAGATCTCACAGTTCTGCCAACAAGATGGCAACCCTGAAAGTGAAATCTAAAAGACATTTGGAATAGCCCTAATTCAAGAAACCATGATGAGTTTCAACAGGGTGATGGAATTTTGAATCTAAAATCCCAACTGATCCCTGTTATTTCCCACATGAATTCAGAATTACTCTTTGACCAAAACTTCCATCTAACTTCAAGGGAAATAATCAAAGGTTCTCATTGGCCCCAGAAAAAAATCTAACAATTGAACAAGAACAATTGGGATTCTGGCCTGTCAAAAAATTTCCGGCAGACTAAATGGAGCATCAGCTGGATAAAATTTTCTTAATACCTACTTCCTTTTTATGGGTAAGAGGAGAGCCTGAAATTTCACCAAAGTGGGATAAAAGCCATTTGTGTAATGATGGAGTTGGGTGGTACTGCCCAGTCGCCACTAGGCTGGGGTTGCCATGGCAACTGAAATATTCAAATCCACTCCCCCCCCCCCAGCTATATGTTTCCTCCTTCCACTCACTAAGCGGGATTCCTCCTGCAAAACCAGGAATTAATTATCAGACTCCTCCGAAAGAAATCTGAGAGGGGATTCACATACACACACACACAAACACACACACATATCTCCTGGGACTGCTGACCCGTCTGGCTCCATGGCCTGTGAAGTACAGTTCACTATCATGGCTTGATAAGTTTATATATTTATGATGAAACCACTAACTGTTCTGTTGTCATGCACTGCGGCCTTTCAACACTGCCAGGCAATTTAAATGGCCCTCTGATGTGCACCGGAATATATATTTCTTCATAAACTACATTCACAACTAAAAAGAAAATGATCGATACCAACAGGTGTGTTTATTTTTAAGGTCTGCCCTTAAACCAGCCTTCTGTAACCTGGTGTCCTTCATAGATGCTTAACTATCACTCCAACTCTGACAGAACTGCTGACTGGGGATTATGGGATGTTGTGATCCTCCATATTTTGAAAGTACATAAGCTACCCTATGCCAGAATTTTGGGAGCCAGGTAATCATGACTTGAGGATGGTTAAAGAGCATAGAAGACTGGTGGATGACTTAAATGATTGGTTTTGCTTAATACAGGTAATACAGCTAGTACATCCTTAAAAGCAGATCTCCCTTAAAAGATATTAAACATGTATTAAAATATTAAAATATCTTTTTATGTGAACACAAGCTTTCTTTGCCTCTGAATGATGTAGGGCAGCTAGCTTTTGTTGAGAGATTGACCCCTGGCATGTAAACATGAGTTCATTTGCAAATCTGACTGCTCGGGCAACAGAGCTTTGAAGGAAATAGGATACCAGAAGGAAAATATTTTTTATCAGCTTCCACTTGTGCTATAATTAGACCTTGAGAGTAACCCTGTTGGAAATTGGGGCAGGGGGGTGGGTGGAGTTTTGTTAGGTAACCAGCATCCTCAGCTGCATCCTCAAGAGGAGTGGCACGGCTCCCAGAATCCTTCACCACCAGCTGGACTGCCTGAGGTTTCTGGGAGTTGAGGTCCAAGAACACCTGAGTTACTCAATGTTGGGAACCACTGCTGTTGAATATCATTGATCCACGTGACTGATAGAATTCATCACACACCCAGAACTAGTTTAAGTACTACTCATAAGAACTCCCAGTTGCCATGTTTCCAACCCTCGCCAAACTTTTAAAAAACTTACTCTTTTGTAGGGTCAGGAAAAGCAGGCTGCATAGGGTCTGGATGCCCCTATAGCAGTGTTGGCGAACCTATGGCACGGGTGCCAAAGGTGGCCCTCGGAGCGCTTTCTGTGGGCACCCGACATCACCCCTTCACAGCCACCTGTATTCAGGTTAAATTGCTGTATTGGCACTTTGCAAAAATTGAGTGGGTTTTGAATCGCAGTTTGGTCACTCAGTATCTAAAAGGTTCACCATCACTGCCCTATAGGGTCTCATGGCAGCCCACGCTAATTCCAGGAAGCACGGAGAGCATGGTTTCAGATGCTCCCCGGCTCAACTAGTGTGATGAGTGATGATCTGCGGACTATCCCAGTGACTCATTAGCAGCTCCAAACTTGATTGCAAGCCCCACTTGATCCCCTTGCGTTGCCGACAAATATCACCATCACAGCATTGCTCTTCCTGCTGATGACCATGCCACACCCTTTCAGATATAAATATTGACTCATCTTTCCCCTCGGCTGCTCTGTGCAACTTTGTTCTCATATGGAGGGCAGGATCCCAGGCAGCAGATGGTAAATTTATTGCCACAATGTGTGTGTGGGGGGGGGGTTGAAAGGGGCGATGGGGGAGAAGAGGCCAGACAGCTTTCACTACTCCATGCTGAGCTTGGTTCATTGAGATTCCAGTGCTCCATGTCCTGCCAGGAGGGGCCAAATTTTCCAAACCGGGATGTCATTCTGACTCGGAAGAGGGGGCTGCCATCTTGTTTCGGTCCACTTGTAGCCAAATCCAAGATGCTGTAACAGAGCCCATACCTGCCCAACCATCTGTGCTAAGAGGGGGCTGGATGGGAGTCAAGGGTCTTCTTTAGGAGCTAAATGAGCTTTTTGGCAAACTACAGCTGGCCCAGGCAGGCTCACGTTAGGACTAACTAGCCTCTGTATTGACAAAGGATTAATAGAAATGCTCCAACTGGAGGCTATTGTGGGATGATGGGAGCAGGCGTGCCAGCTGTTAAAAGTTGGTTAATTAAACTGTGGAATATCACAGTTGCCGAGCTGGCAAATGGTTCAATAGTATTGAGAGAGGCCAGCCTTTCGACCGTCGCATTCAAATGAAACAGTGGGGTGGTTTTTCTTTTTTGCTCTTTTCTCTTCTGCTTTGGAAGCCAAAGAAATGTGATTTGGAATTTGCTTTTCACAGTATCGTTGATGGAAGGCTTTTGGACTCCGGAAATCACCACTGAGTGTGAACGCTGTAGCAAACCGGGAAGGCTTTAATTAACTCGTTTTGTTCTTGCTACAATAAAATGATAAAAAGTACTGAAAATTTAATAGAAGCAAACTGTCACCGGAGACGAGTTAACATTTTAAAAAGCTCTGCCAAATATCCGCAGCAGAAATGAGAAGTGAGTCTGAAGGCGTTGAGCCTAGAGGCATTGTAGAAGGAAACACCAGAATAATAGTCTCTGTTTCTCATTCTCAGCGATGTGTTTTATGTACATTTGATTCTCCAGGCCTGGTGAGCGCTTACAGCTTTCTGTTGTGCATCGCTTGATCTTGCAAATACACAAACACACAAAAACCCTGAATTATTTACTTAGTTAACAAAATTCTCAGTTATTTAGCAATGTAGTTTTTTTGGTAGCTTCTTGCCTTTGAGGGCAATGCTGATTTAACTCAGTTACATCTAAAATGCAGTGTAACAAGTGGCTACATACTTTTTAGTCTCACAAGTCATGTTTTACTTTCTGGAGGTACTTTTTAAGGGCGTTTAAGAAGTCATTTTGACAGAAATGTTGTTTTCTGCCATTCTCATATAAATCTTAAGTGCAAAGGAAATATTGTTTCCCTTCATTACAAAACATCAGATTATTTTTGAGGTGTAGTATCAAAATCATCCAGTAGAGGGAACCAGAGAGTACTTTCTCTTGTCTTTTTCTATTGCTCATAATGACAGCACCTAATGCAGATATGTACTTTTGTGAATGGGCAATTATCACAGTAACCTGGTTCCTAGGAAGTAATGAACAACACAATTAACTCTTTTAAAAAATTACGATCTCTTTTCATTCCCCAGGGAGTCATGATTGTCAGCACTCTCCCTTTCTGTTACATCACCCAAAGTGAGTGAGTGAATGAATGGTCGGGTGAGCTTTCCAGAGAAAGGAGGTAGTTCGGAGATTAAAAGCTGCAAGAGTAGTTTAGTGATGGGTTGCTGGTTGTGGAAGTTGTGAAAAGTTTCTGCTCTGACGAGGAGATGTAATGTATCATTTAGCCCTCCAAACGTGCTCCAGTTTGTCAGCCCAAGTGCTGTGTTCAGGACTGGACACAGGACTCGAGTCAAGGCCTAACCACTGCTGAATGGAGGGCATCTAGTACCTCACAGGATCTGGGGACTATACTGATGCAGGAGCCTCATGGTTAAACTGCTGTACTCGTACTCACGGTGCCCATGACTTGGGGATTCAATGCCAGGGGTTGCTGGCTCAAGGTTCACTCAGCCTTCCATCCTTCTGAGGTTGGTGAAATGAGCACCCAGCTCACTGCAGGGCGGGGTGGGGTGGAGTGTCATTGTATAGACTTTATGATTACATTCTGAACTGACCAGAGAGTGCTTTAAGCAGCAATATGGGGCAGTATATAAGGAGCACACTTTGCTTTTGCTTTGATAGTACAGCCTGAAATATTCAGGCTCTGTGCAGTCCCCCCCTGTCGGCTGACCAGATGGGCAAAAGAGCACCCCAAATTTGTTTATAAGCCCTGGGTAGTTTGTAGCCCTGGATCAGTGGGGGTGGGGGGAATCCCAAAGTGCCAAGATCCAGAAAAATCAGCAGAGAAAGAGATTTTAATCCATTGCTGACTTGGGGGGGGGGGAGGCCAAGCAGTGTACCAGGCCCTCCTGATGGTTTTGATCAGATAACACCTGAAGGTTAGGGAGATTATGAAGCCAGAGCAAATGAGGGGCAAGGGTTTTCACCTGCGGGTGTTCAGCTTGCCGCCACAGCTACTGCTGCCGGCATGTGAAATTGGTATTCATCACAACTCGCCGTCTAGACACCCAGCCTTGCCCGAGGATTTGCCGAGCTCCTTAGCGGCTTGCGTGACATGCACACAATTATCACTGCAAAGCCAGGATGAGGCCAGTGGTGACTCGCACCGGCCAGCTGGATCCGTTGACGCAAGACCTCCCGTTTCTACCCCAGCTGCACCTTCCTTTCTGATCAGCCCACATGCCACTAATGTCAAATAAAGAGAGTGAGCTTCACCACCACCCCGGCTGCCTGGATGCATGCATACGTGTGTGTGTTTGTGAGTGTGAGTCAGACAGCCCCTCTGCGAGGTATGAGTCTGCTTCCCTTTGCTCCTAACAGGTGTCACCAAGACACTCTGGAGGAGTTTTTCTAGGATGTGTGCATAAAGCTGCCTAGTGGTGCACTAGTAGAACCTGCCAAAATTCAAAGAAACAAAAGAAAAGATGAAAACATGTGGCACCTTTAAAATTAACCATTATATTTTAATGTAAGCTTTCGTGAAGGAAGTGCACTTCTTCAGACATATGGATGAAGTCTTAGATGAAATATACATTTCACACTAAATCTTCATTGGCTCTTGGGTGTGTGGCAGCTTTACATGCTGTGGTTTGGCTTGTGTTGTTTCAGGGCTGTGTTGTAAAAATTCCTATGGAGACAAAAAACAGACACCAAATCTGGGTGAGGATGAGCAAAGTAATGATTCAAGAAACCTTGAATTATATGCTTTTATGGGTGTCCATCATGCATAGGAATGTTGCCTGGAATTCTTGCATAGACTAACACGGCTACTACTGCTAAAACTAGTAAGCCTATATCATGCACCACGACACCCCTCATACTCTTAAAATAATGAAAACAAATAGGATTCAGAGGGGGCAAGCACCCCCTGAGCCTTAGACAGACAACGGTGGCTTTGACTAAAATTGTTCTCTACATCTCTATGCCCCCCTATTCCCTTTTGTCCTTTTCTCAAAAACTGCCTCTTCGGACATGAATGTACCTCGATTTCTTTGATCATGTCCTTCACACAACCCGGGGCTCAATGACCTGCTGGTCCAATTTGCTGTCACAGCTTGCAGTGATGGCCACTCCTTTGGAAAGCTTTTTAAAAGGACCAGAGACCTTGAGGAAGGAGGGGGACAGCAGTGGTTACAAGTCAAAATTGCCACATGCCACTTCGAGCGGCAGACTCAAAACGTCCAAGGATATGTGTCTCACTCCCACGTAGGTTGTGTTGCGCTCAGCTTCTCTTCTCCACTTGCTTCATCTCTGAGCTAAGAGCCTGGAACACACTAGCGCTGCCACCACAATGCCTTTTGAGGAAAATGCTCCGGAATAGGGCTGTCTCCTTCCATTTGGCTTCAAGAGTTCCTCTGCATTGCGGGTGGCAAGGCTGATTTCTTTGGAGCCTACAAAGCAGACTGGATGGAGCAGGGGGGGATGGTTCAGAAGAGAGCCTGTGTGATTCTAGTTGGAAGGTTCTTGGTTTGTTATTCCTTTCTTTTTCAACATTTTAAAAAATCCACCACTCTATGCTGGTTTTCCCTACTCAGGGTGGGTAGAAGGAAGAAAGGAAGGAAAGAAGGAAGGAATAATGAACAGGGGAAGGAAGGAAGGAAGGAAGGAAGAGAAGCGGGACGGGGGGAATTAAAGTTAAACACTCAAAAATGCCACCCTCTGCCAAACGTAATTGTAAGCTACCCTTCTAACAGACCCTTTGTTTTTAAAGCAAAGCCTTTATTCCTGGGCAAATAAGGTAGTACATTTGGGTTAGGAGCACCATTCCATCCTACTGCTAAACTGTTTGTTTCTTTTTGTTTTAAAATGCAGCATGTTATGGATGTGAAGGATGGCTTCTCCCTACCACTGCATTTAATTCCACAGTTTGAACAGCTTAAGAAGAAAAATGGGGTCCAATTCTGATTTATGGCAACCCATTCTGGAGAGTTCTAGCCAGAGAATACAAAAGAGTGGTTTATCATTGTTTTTTGTTTTGTTCTTCCTCAGAGCACCCTGGGACTGTGGCGCTTACCCAAGGCTCCTCTATTGAGAGGCACAGTGGGAAATCAAATTCCCAACCTCAGGCTCCAAAGTGGGATCCCTAACTCAGGGCATCATTGTTTCCAAATTGATGGGTGGCCCAGCATGAATTGCTGAGGAATCTCTACTGACCCACAGAATGTTTCCTCTCGCCGAGTGATATTAGAATGTTTTGCCTCTGGGTGGGGATCCTTCCTGGCCAAGTCACCTCTGCACACCAACTTCATTTCACGGGTGGGGTCAGCTTTGGAGGATTCGGTCACACCAAATTGGCAGTTCTGATCCCATCCCTCCCGAGTGCTGGGAAGAGAGTTCAGCCGGAGTTCAGCCCCTCCAGCTTTGCTGACGTGCGTAAAATGAAGAGCAGCAACTCAAGGAGGAAGCTGTGCCTGGATGGAGCACAAAGCTGTCACTTGCCTTCCCGTCAGCAAACCTGCCTAGCTCATTGACTTGGCTGCTGCTCAGTCACAGCAGTCTCTGTGTCCAAGTTACCAGCAAAGATCTGACTTCAATGTAACCGTGGGTTCTAAGTATTTCTGGGCACGGACCACCCGTTCAGTGGACGGCCAAGCAGGTGTTCTGTGGCCCAGTGTCTTGCTCCCACTGGTGGGTCCCTGCTCAAAAGCAACGCCCCTTGCCTTCCCTATCCGGCCTCCTCTGGACACCATCTCTGATCAGGTCCCAGCAGGAGGGGGACGGGGCACCACCATGCAAAACACCTGTTTGGCCATCCGCCGAAACAGCACTAACTGCCGAACCAGTGGTTTGTGCCCATCTCTTGTTTTGACTTATGTGCTATTAAAGAGCCTTTTCACACGACCCCTAAGATCCACTGGCCACTTAAATTCGGACCAGAGATCTTGGGGGTTTGTTGCTCTTCCTGCGTCCCCACCCCTCTGCACTTCCTTGCTCCTGTCTGCGTGAGGGGAGGGAGAAAAAAAGAGAGGAAAAAATGCAGGCTCACCTCTGAAGCCGCCCGGAGCCCCGTCGTCATCCTGATTCCTTCTCTTAAAGGGGCAGCAGGCAAAAAAAAAAAAAAAACAGACGCAAGGAGAGCCCGGCACTCACTCCCTTAAATCCGCATCAGGGATTTTCACCACCGGAGAGCAGGTACATGAAAAGTGCGCTGGGACACGCTTAGGTGGGTGTGCTCGCACTTATATTTCTGCAAACTCCGGAGCTGGTGGGGAAACAATTGTAAGCTCCGGAGCTGGCAGCCATTTGCGGCGGAGTTTAGGGGTCGTGTACAAATACCCAAAGTTGATCCCAACGTGTGGCAACTCTGGTGAGGTTTCTGAGATATAGGAAATATTTAAAGAATAGCTTTGCCACTACCATCCCCTAGTGAATGACCACGACTGAGGAGGAATTTGAATCCAGAACTTCTGAGTCCTTAATCCCATTCACTCTACCACACTCTCAGGGATTGTATTTAACTTCAGATACATTTTGATGGACTTTCTCTCTCTCTCTCTCTCTCTCTTCCTTCCTTCCTTCCTTCCTTCCTTCCTTCTCCCTCTCTTTATTTACCCTGCCCATCTAGTGGCTAGGCCACCACTCTGAGCAATTTAGAATAAAAAAAGGGGGGGTAAAAGATCAAACATTGAAGCTACAGCCATGAGTTTCTAAGAGCTGTGGTTCGCTGTTGAGGACACAGCACTTTGGGTATTACTCATTCATTAGGTCACCAAAAATCAGAGGCAACTTGATGGCACATAACAGCTATAGATGAACAGCTGGCAGATACTGAAGAAGGGACCTGAGACCTAGGAGAGGTAGTCCTTCAAAACCAAAGCAACCCTCCTTCAGGCTTTTCAGCTTGTGTCTGGTGCTGTCCTTGATAAGCTAGAAGACTTACCTGGGGTTGAGCAAGGGGTAGGGGGTGAAAGAGGAAAGCAAGAAGTAAGCGTAATCACAAACAGACTCTCGACCCTACACATGTGCCTGTTTGGTAGGAAAGATTGTGACCAAGCAAAATGAGCTGACTTGGGAGTTCAGAGAAGCCCACCAGAGAGGGAAAGACCTGATGTGAACTGCAAGTGATGGCACATCTCATTATTTTGCCTCCCGCAGCGATCTCCTGTGGCGTCCCGAAGGCCCCAAAGAACGGGGTTGTTTTTGGCAAGGAATACACCGTGGGCACCAAAGCTGTCTACCAGTGCAAGGAAGGGTTCCACCTTCAGGGTCAGAACAATTCCACCATCGAGTGCCTTTCAAATGGCCAGTGGAGTAACGGGAACAACCCTCCTCCGTGTGTGGGTAAGTGGCCTGGAACACCATTGATTCTTTTTGTTCCTGTGCGTTTCGCATCCCTTCCTTTTTCAACAAATGACCAGAACTATCAAAGCATATACCAAGAGACCTACTGATCAGATCAGAAGTCCACCCATTTCAATGTGTTTCCTTCTGTGGGGATGACTCTAGGAAAGTATGAGATGGAGCCCAAAACCTTTTAATGTAGCGCATGTCCAGGATTCGTTATTCAAGGGTACACTGGCCCAAATCCTTTTGCACAGCTCTGCTTGCACACATGAATGAAGTCAGTGAGAGATTGCCGCTGACTAAAAAGTTATATATATATATATTCAAATGCACCCATACACTCATGGTTTGCACACAGGGAAATGGAGCCATGTACACCCTGCAGCTAAAAGAAAGAAGTTTGTAATCACTGGCAACCTGAAACTGATGATAACATCATTTGTGTGGCACAGTCTGGATGCAGTCAAGAGCAATTTAAGCCACTGTCCCAAAAGATGGAGTTTGTGGCTAATAATCTTTGTGGATCTCACTCGAGAGCCAAATTCAAATTTAGACAGGTTCCTGGGAAGAACGCCTCATGAGGTGGATCTAAACATGCCTCTTATTTTAACAGCCGCTGACTAAGATGTTGGAGAGATGATGTACTATTTCATTGTCAAATGTGTTGGTTTAATTTTGTTGCTTATGTTTTGCTTATGTTTTATGTTTTAAACCCCAAATAAGAGTCTTTGATGCAAAATAAAAAATAAAAATCCCTGCTGTTTTGTTTTGTTTGGCTGCTAACATTGCTGTTTATGAAAAAAGGTGCTGTTCTTTTTATTGTACAGGAGCAAAGATTTTCACAGTGGCTGACCTTTTTTTTTTAAGCAAAACATCTCGATGTGTTGAGACACCTGTTTTCATTGAGGCGAAGAGAATTGACATGCATTTACTAGATCTGTGCTACTGAGGCAACCCGTGACCCCCAGAAAGGCTGTAGCTGATTCAAGAGACTAGACCAATGTGTTCTCACAAATAATGCATTTTTTTCTTTTCTTCTCTTGGCTGATTCTCAGCTATCAGCTGCCCTGATATCGGCAGCATTGCTGTGGATCACGGTCGATGGAGGCTGATCTACGAGACCCAGTACCAATACAGTGCCCAGCTTATGCTGATCTGTGACCCCGGCTACTTCTACACTGGGCATCGTGTCATCCATTGCCAAGCCAACGGGAAGTGGAGCATTGGGGAGCCCATGCCAACCTGCAGAAGTAAGTGGCCCCACCCTGACATGGCACTCAGGCTGAACAGAAACTGGAAGTCAAAGATGGCCCAAGTTTGGGTGTTGGGGAGGCAGCAGAGAAAGCTGCATTGTGTCAAAGCTTGCCGAAGCAAATGCTATCAATACATGGTGCCTGCCAACGCTGACAAGAGAGGCATCTGAATGGAACACAAAGCAGGGCCTTCTCTGTGGCGCCATCCAATCTGTGGAACGCTCTCTCTTGGAAGTCACATTGGCCCTTTCCCTTTCCAGTGACTGTTAAAGCCTGCCTCTTTAGGCAAATTTTAAATAACTGTGACTGCGTGCCTTGACCTCTGACCTCTGCACTCTCTGAAAAAGCATAGCAGGCACCAATGCTAGTTACAAGGATTCCCGGTGCCTTGCCAAGGTCCCTAAGAAGCAGAGTTTGGATGGAGACTGCTTCTTTAAAGACTTTTTATCGGCAGCAACTAGAGATAGACATGAGCTGCCAATTCAGTGATTCGTGCTGGTTCTTGTTTCGCAGAGCACCCTATCAGAGGAAGCACCTGGAGGAAGCAGGGCAGGGAAGCTGGGGTGTTGCCTCCGATTGGGCGCTCAGCACAGGAGGCGGGGCTGAGAAGCACCAAACACCTGTTTGGATTTTAAAAATGGCATAAGCTAGTGGACTGTACCCATCTCTAGTAGCAAAACTTTCTAAGCTGGCAGATGCTTTTATACTCTTTGCAGAGATCCGTTCAAAAAAAAATTGCCTGAGGAGGCATCTTTGCATGTCTGCTGAGGAGACCAGTGATTGTTTTAACAAGAAGCCTGGGAGTTTTTGTCACAAGCCAAGATAACAAGAGCAATATCCCTGACAGCTGTCTTGTAATTCCTCACACAGGTGTTGTGTTTCAACCTTCGCATTTGGAGGTGTTGTTTTCACCATTGTCACTTTTTAAACAAAAGAACTATCTCCTCCCCCCCCCACTCCCCCGTTACAAGACTTTCTAGCTTTCCCAGTCTCCCAGTTTCATGTTAGTGGCCCATTTAGTCAACTAGCTTTCGTTTTCGTCTTCAAATGAATCTCTGAAGACGATCCCATTTTAAGGCTGTTAAGATAAACGGAGTACAGGAAGAGAGTAGCAATATTTCTTAAAAGTTATTTTATAGGCAACATTGTCCCATCAGATTGTCACAACATAAATTCAATTCCTCATCCCCCACTGGAGTTGAATCAACAAGTAAGTATTGAATTATTGTTGTGAGGATATTGCTCTAGAGATATAAATCCTCACTTGCATCATCCTCACCAATGAAGATTATTCTTATTAAAAATGTGAGAGATTTTCTAATGAGAATGATTTTCTTGCAACCATTAACATGAATGGAATTGTCAGATTTCCTGGATTACAAATCCCATAATTTCCCATTCTGGGAGCTCTACCTGGCTGATACCAGCAGCTAAATGTGTCTCACCTGAGAGAGAAGATCTCAACTGGAAGGCTCCAGGGATGAGTTAGGCCTCGCTGTACCCAAGCTTCTTGTCCAGAAAGAAAACTCCCAGAACTTTTGAGGTCTGTAGTTCAAGAAATCAAACAAGCCCATCCCTAATAATTATGGAAGAAGCACCAAGAGTGCAGCAGCACCAATCATATAACATGACACTGGTGCATGCCTCATTCCAGAAGAACATAAGAAGAGCCATGCTGGATCAGGCCAAAGGCCCATCTAGTCCAGCTTCCTGTACCTCACAGTGGCCCCACCAAATGCGTCTGGGTGTGCCCGAGACTAGATCTCTGTCTCCTGATACCACTCCCCTGCATCTGACCCTTGAAGTACCGTGGTTTTAAGCCTGGAGATGACACAGCTCCATCATGGTTTGTAACCTGTGGTGGACTTTTCCTCCAGGAATCTGTCCATTCCCCTCTTGAAGGCACCCAGGGCACATGCCATCACCACATTCTGTGGCAGGGAGTTCCATAGACTAACAACGTGCTGGGTGAAAAAATATTTTCTTTTGTCTGTTCTCACTCTCCCAGCCCTCAGTTTGAGTGGATGTCTCCTAGTTCTGGAATTTTGTGAGAGGGAGAAGAGCTTCCCTCTATCCACTTTACTCATGCCCTGCATTATTTTGTACGTCTCAATCATATCCTCCCTCAGGCACCTTTCTTCCAGACTAAAGATCCCCAACTGTTTTAACCTTTCCTCATAAGGGAGGTCCCCCAGCCCAATAATCATTTTAGTCGCTTCTTAGAAGCATCAAAGAAGTTAGCGGTATCATTTGGAACCCTCTGTGGGTCCTTCTGTGCTCGCCGTGTGTGTCTGCTTTGCTTCATTCCTTTTTCTCTCCCTGTCCTTTGCAGTTATCTCCTGTGGAGATCTGCCAGTGCCCCCCAACGGGAACAAGATTGGGACACTGACCATCTATGGTGCCACAGCCATCTTCTCCTGCAACACTGGTTACACGCTGGTGGGCTCACGTGTACGGGAATGCATGGCCAATGGCCTCTGGAGTGGACTGGAAGTGAAGTGCCTAGGTGAGTGTTTCAAGGCACATTTTATATGAAGCCTTTTAGCTCATAAGGGTCAAGTGGTTCATAGGTCTTCCACACAGCCTGGAATCCAGTTGGGTAGGTTTACTCAAGTTTTGAGTAAAGCCTCGAGGGGTTTCTCCCAGCTTCTGAGTGACTGAGTGAAACAAATGGGTTTTCAGAATCAAAGGAGTCCCACACCAGAAATTATGTGGGAAACACCCCCATCAAGCCAAATAATGGCAGTAAATGTCCTCAAGACACAGAGGGGGTGTGCACATCCTGGACGTAAGGTGGGCTGCTCTACTCTCTACCAGTTTGATGGCTCTTTCCCCTATAATTCAGCCTGGGGGACTCTCGTTTAAATACAAGAGTAAATACAACTCACCTCCAAAAGTCTCTAGCGGGTGACTCTGGGGGAAGCACATCACAGGTGACCTTGAGGTCCCATCATGCATCTCCACCTGTTCCCTGCTGGCATGGCATTCTCGAATGTTGAGGCCATAAATGGCTACTAGCCAGAATAGCAACAGTATATCCCTGGGGAACACAAGATGGAAGGAAGAGATTGATTTTTTAATGAAAAAGATTGGGCACAGATTTTGGTGAATTCTGTTGTTTTTCCAGCAGCAAGTGACTGAAAAGGAAGGTGGACAAAACAAAACACACTGTAATAGCCATTAATTCCATGTGCATTTACAGTAGCTGCGCAGGAAATTTAGCACAGCCGAGGGAGATTAGTGGTCTGCCTGTCTCTGGCCTGTGAAGGGAAAGGGGAGGGATTTTCGATGTACCTGGGCCCGCACATGTGTGCAAAAATGCATGTACATCCTGGGCATGTTTCCTCGGTTTACAATTCACGGCTCCCATGGAACCAACTGAAAAGAACACACTGAAGTTTGGTGGAAATCAATGTTTGTTTTTCTTGTTTTGGTCTCTGCCCAGCGGGTCACTGCGGCGAGCCTGGTCCCATTGTCAATGGCCAGATCAATGGCGAGAACTTCAACTACCGGGGCAGCGTGGTATACCAGTGCAACCCTGGCTTTCGGCTGATCGGGATGTCGGTGCGGATCTGCCAGCAAGACCACCGCTGGTCCGGGAAGACGCCTGTCTGTGTGCGTAAGTATGTTGCTACCTTTATTACAGCTTCCAACGTTGCAGCTTTTTTGCAGGGGTAAATAACAAGCAGGGATGCATAGCTTTTTATATATACTGGATATAAATTCATGGGATCCTTGTCGGTCACCAGACCTTCATCTTTGTACATCACTTTTTGAAACAAATAAGCATCTGAAAATACAGGTGGTTGCAAAGGCCCATCCCTCCTCAGACCAGAAAGGGGTGCTTTAACAGGAGCAATTTCCCTTAAAGTGCCCCTTCTCTCTGCTGGGGGGATTGTGCAGGTCAGCCCCAAAAGTAGAAGCCCCTCAAGATTCCATTTCAGATATAGATTATGTTTGGGACTGAGCACACTTCCCTGTACACCTTGTGGTCATTGCCTGGAAAATGACCGGGCTTCATAAATGGTCCAGTTTGTGATCTTCCACACCTTCCTTTGGAAACATTTAAGCTCTGTTTTTGTCCCCTTTTGTTACCATTGATCATATTTGTCTGAAGGAAAACCCCAAAAGCAACAAAAGCAAAGAGAATTCCTTTGGGAAAGGATTCCTTAACCACATTGCAGAGAATGATTGTGATCTTCAGAAGGTGTTTCCTTTAAAAAATATCTTGCCTCCATTTTGGAATGTTTCCATCTCTTCTCCTTACTATTCACCAGCACTGCTGAAAAGAGAGGGAACAAGTCCTAAAGGAAGTGTCCCTATCTCTGACAGATATGATGTGCACTGTGGTGAGACTTGTGATATCTTTGTAATTAGTCATCTATACCCTTGGTTTTCTCAAACTGGAGCATGTTATCACAACAGGGCCTTAAGGCTACTTGTCTCTTCAGGAAAGTGTTTTACTGAACATCTGTGAAACGATGCCTTTGTCTAATCAAGCATTACAGAAATGCCAGTATCAAAATCTCCTCTGATACTCTTCTCAGACTCTTAAGATGTCTGTCTCAACTCTCCCTGAATCCACTGCCGTGTTGGTCTGGAGCCTGAAAGACTGCACTACACAGAGTCTATTTTGCCATGTTGCTATGTCTAGTTACACTTTCCATTTTGACTGTTTAATTGTTGTTCCCCAGTCCATTCTATCGGATTTAAAATAAACTATTTGTTTTCTATTTGGAGATACAGAAGTGGGGGGGGGGACAGAAGTTGGTTCACTTCTGTAACTGTCCAAGAAAGGCCAATGAGCATTTGCCCGTTCCTGGAAAACCCAAACAAATAGTCTGCTCTATAAAACACCTAACCGGCCATCATCTCACTGGCTGTCAGTCAAGTCCTTGAGCACAGTGAAGTGACCCTCTACACTTTCTGGTATAAATTGTGAAAGAATTCATGGCCTCTGCCATCCCATTCAGCTGTTGAAAAGCATGTGGAATGTGCATGCCTAGAAGAGAGCACTCTGGCGTCACACCCTCCATCCACTGTTTCATTGTTCCCTTATATGTGGAGGGTGACATACCTTAAAGATTCTGGATTAATGTAGAAAGGCCTGTGGATAGCAGAACAGAGATGGAAGTGATGGGGGGGTGCATCAGAAGTGATGGAGAGGACCGGACACTTTCTTATCTCCAAGGCCGGTATTCCATGGGTATTTTCGTAACATGCCATAGCTAGTCATGGCTAACCAACCAGATGCAAAGAAGCATCTCAGTCATGCACCCTGGTCAATCCTGATTACACATCCAGGATGGCATGTCACAAATTAGTCGCAATTAGCTATACCATGTTATATAAGCCTAATGTTTTTTATAAAAATTCTATTCTGCCATCTTGCCGAGTATTTTATTTTTCTTTTGTTTATTACTAATAGTATAATCTATCTATTTTATATATCTTCTTAGTTTTTTGTTTTGTTATATTGTTGTATTTTTATCTGTTGTTTGATTGTGTTGTTAACCACCCGGAGTTCCTCTGGAAGACGGGCGGTATAAAAATATATAAATAAATAAAATAAATAAATTACTGGTATGTTGAACAACAATAGGAATTCACCCCCAAAATAATAATGTTATATTGGTTTTATTTTAAAACCACAATAAGCAGCGGTAAAAAGATAAAAAAGGTAAATGTTCCCCCTGTACGTTCGTGCTAGTCATGTCCGACTCTAGGGGCGGTGCTCATCTCTGTATTCAAGCCAAAGAGCCAGTGTTGTGCAAGTCCATGGACATGTGGTCGGCATGGTTGCAAGGAAACACTGTTTAACCTTCTCGCTTTTTACAGTGGTACCTATTTAACTACTTGCATTTACATGCTTTCAAAGTGTAGGTTGGCAGGAGCTGGGGTTAACAGCGGGAGCTTGCTGTGCTGAGTAGCACCCAGGATTCGAACTGCTGAGCTGCCGACTTTGCAGCCGACAGTTTTCGGAGCCTTAGTCCACTGAGCCACCACCCTAAGCCCCACCCTAAGCAACGGTTGGGTATAACTAATCAACAAATACGTAAACAAGTGCAATCCTCCTCATTTGCCAAGATGGAAACAAACCTAACAAGAACATGTCTTGCTGTGGAATAGTTTCGGGAGCACCTCATAAGAATAACACCCAGCAAGAGAGAAAGTAGGAAAGAGGGTTTTTTGACAGGATGCTGTGGAAAGGGATTGGCCACTGCACGGAAGCGGGTTTCTTGGCGGAGTTGACCCATCGCTGCTCCCGCCCTGCTGCTCGCCCACTTGAATACACCCAGGAGGAAAATACCTGAATAAGTAACCTCTCAGCTTTCTCGCTACAGCCATAACCTGTGGCCACCCAGGCAATCCTGCGAATGGACTAACGCAAGGGAACCAGTTCAACCTGAATGACGTGGCCAAATTCGTATGCAACACCGGGTACCACCTGGAAGGGGTATCCAAGTCGCAGTGCCTGGCAAATGGCCAGTGGAGTAACGCCCTGCCGGTCTGCCGCAGTAAGTCAACTCTCAGATCTCCTCTTGGCTCTCTCTCTCTCTCTCTCTCTCTCTCTCTCTCTCTCTTTCTAGCTCGCTCATTCTTGCTCTCGCTCTCAGATCTGAATGGCAGCAGGTTTTTTTTCGTATCCTCAAGTTAAACACAACACCTTTTAACAGTTCCCTTTCTACTCCAGAGTAGAGAAGGGAAAGAGGAAACTGCTGCCACTGCAATTATTATCGGCTCCCCTTCTTTTCACGGTAGTGACACAGATAAAGAGGGAGGGGATAAGAACGCTAGAAACAGAGAGAATGATGATATTTCAGTTGATGTGTGATGCAGAATAAATGAAGGAAACGTTACCCAAGCTTGTGTTCAGCCACACGCCAGGTGGTTTTAAAAACAAGTCATCAGACGGGGAGCAGTGTGTGTGTGAATAGGAGCCTTCCACAAATGCAATTTGTTGGTCATTTTTAAAAATAATATTTTTAATGCTGGGGGTAGAAGAAGCTCAAGGAATGGAAAGGGTCCCTTTCATTAGTATCTTGGCAAGATGTGAGTCAAAGTCTTAGATGAAGAAAGAGTGTTGCCAGATGGGAAAAGTTCATTTTTCACATAATTTGTGGTAAGCTGTGATTTGAGCTCATAATCATCCTGCTTGTTCAGTTGACGCCCTTTAATGGGACTCCTGGAAGATTAATAGAAGCAGGGGCTTCCTTACTGGGGCACCCTGCCCAGGACAGGCGAGAAGAGGGAGCAGTAAAAGAGCAAAGGCAGAGGCGCTCCTGAACGTGACGATAGAAAGCAAGCACATATTTTCGGGTTTTATGATTGTTTTTACCACAGATCTTGCACAGGTTCATTCTCCAAAAGAAAAGAGCACAGGATTTCAAAATAGAGACTAAAATGGAAGTGTGTTTTGTTTAAAGTTAATGCCATGTGGCATAATATGATACTTCCTCTCAAGAATTAGATTTTTACTGCACATGCCTCCCAGAAACTTCTGACTCTCTGGCATCAATTTCTAATCAACATCCACACACAAAGTCCTTGACAGGTAAGTTGCAATAAAACCAAGCTAAGTCAGGACCTGGCCAATTTGTTCTAATGTTGTGTTCTCCTGGAAAAGTGCTGAAATAGAAGCAAGCCCAGGAGGGGTGTGTCTTGCTGTTTCTCTTTAGTTGTTATTTTTCCCTGACCGGTTTCTTTGTTTTATTAAACTCCGAGCTGTTGATGCAGATCGTTTCATAAGACATTGTGAGGGACGTCGGTTGGAACTGAGGGTTGTAAAAAATGAAAAAATAAAGAGAACTAGAGTCAGGTCAGCCAGGACCCAAAAGTGAAGGAGCAACAAGCTGGACCTTGCCTGAAGGTCCCAGAACTGTGTTTCTGCAGCCATGGAGGGTTGTACTATTTCTTTTAACATAATAAATGCAGCAAAGAGGTTTTAGGTTGCCAGCTGACACTGGTCATAGCTGAACTGCACTGGCTGCTGGCCTCCATTCAAGACACTGGTATTGCCCTTTAAAAAGCACCTCTCCCCTCCATAAACTCCTTCCCACACTTCTGATGGGCTGGCTTGGTGAAGCTAGAAGTGCAGCCACCAGTCAAGATCTTATTTGATGGATGCACCCGCTTTAAGGAATATTCTGTCCACAGAAGTGTCTTCTTTTAGGTGGTATGTAAAAAAAAAAGTGGGCTCTGTAAGAAACTTCCTCCTTTGACTACAATTATCTGATGCCCCTTAGCCAGCATGTTGTCAAGGGGATTCTGGGACTTGTAATCCAAAAACAGAGCCAAGCTTTGGCTTTCATCACCTTGGAGTGTTGTTTCGCCCTTGTGATCAACTGTTGTTTCTTGCCATTTTCTTGTTTGTTATTCTGTCTGGGTCACTGAGCTAGAGTTTAGTTTTGCTGTTCCCTGTTTGCCACTTTAAAATACTCTTTCAGGGAAACAGGCCAAGGATGAGCTTTTAAAATGTAAAAAAAGAAAGAAAGAAAGAAAAGAATTGTAGCCAACACTTAAAGTTCACTTCTCGAATTCCCTCCTTTCTGCCCACCCTCACCTCCAGCACACCTCCCGTTGTGTTTCCTACTTTTCATTGCCTCAACAAATGCCACCAGCATCCCTAATTCGGGACAGTTCTTCTTTCTTTATTGGTGGTGCTGAGGTCAAACTTCCAACCCAGAAACGGTTCCACAAGCCAGGAGTAGGATAAACTCCCTTACTTTTCAGGGTCAGGATCTCTTCCCCCAATAGTTTACTGGTTTGCTGATATAATTTGGTTGAATCTACAATGTATTTAGTCATCAGTGCACCTTATCCCCTAATATTTGGGGACGGGGTACCTTGCTATGGGCACATATTGCCTAGGTTGCTAGTCATACATGCCACCATAAATAAAATGAAAGCTTTATGGAAACAAAACCAAATTTTGTGAAAGCATTACATCTAATGTTGCTCAGCCTCGAGGCACAGAATCCCAGAGAAATACTGTGCTTCTCCAGTTCTGCAGGTAAAGAGAGAAATCTCAGAGGAAGGCACTCCTGGAGGAAAAGGTTTTGTTTATATATGTCTGGTGGCTTTGAAGTCTGGGCATGCCTTGCTATGGATTCCTCGTTGGCACCAGGACACACTGGCTAGGTGTGATGTTTGTGTGTTGCTTGCTTCAGGCAACACAATGGACCCAAGTGCCTGCATGCACACACACTCACCCCCCAACCTCCCCTCACTCCCTTCCCCTCACGCCTTGGTTTTTCGAGGCAGCCACGTTGGGTCCATTGTGAGCCCAGCAAGGCAGAGAATGGAGCACACATTTCATGGACCTGCAGGCCTCGTAGCTGTACGAGCCCTGGCAGCCGCCAACAAAGCCTGGAAGGACGTTCAGCCCTCCCAACCTCTGCCTGCTCCACCTCTGTGACATCACAAAGATCACTCAACCTGCATCTCAGATGTTGGCATCCTGGGGGAGGGGGACAGTCAGAGGATGGGAGATTGATAACCCAGCAAACCTAATGAAATCCACCTTTGACCTACTATCCTCTTGTTTGGAAGAAAAAAAGCAATCATTTTCCCTCCATTATACCCTCTGTTCCTCCGTTTCCGTTTTCCCCACTCTTTTTTCCTTCTGTGATTTGCTTGCAGTTGTAAACTGTACCGACCCTGGGCACCTGGATAACAGCGTCCGACAAGTGCAGCCGAGCGGGCCTCACAGATACAGCTTTGGAGCGACAGTCTCTTATCTGTGCAACCATGGGTACTACTTGCTGGGCACTCATGTCCTTACCTGTCAGGGGGATGGCACTTGGGACCGGCCCCTCCCAGTGTGTCATTGTAAGTGGTTCCATTTCCTTTCGAGGCTGACTTCCCTACTGATATTTTTTTAAAAACATGCAAATGCTTCCCTGCGATGACAATCCCGTCCCCACCTCATCATCCAACCATCGTTTTTCTAGCCGCCTAATTTAAAATATGGAAACAATAATTGGCCTTACATGGCAAACAGCCTCTAAACCTTGCTGGGGTGAACTCATGTGATGTGTAAGAGAAGCATCCAAAACAAGTTGGAAGATACTATTTTTGCAAAAATGTGCCACACATTTTAAAAAAGCAAAAATGTTGGTTAAGACCCCCCACAAATCCAAAATGTACAACGAACTCTTGCTTCTATGAATGGAATCCTAAAAAAAAAAACCTTGCAAACAAATCACACCCACATCCTTTTGAAAACTCCTTTTGATCTGAATCTGTTTAAATACATCGTGTATTAACTGCTTGGATATTCTCTAGTGCCCAATTGGAAGTAGCCAAACAATTTGTTAACATGAAGCTGACTTTATGTGAGAAAGGAGAATAACATTAAGTGCTGGTAGTTTTCTAATTCCTTTAGAAGCAGCTCTTTCTGCTTCTCCTAAGTTGCAAAATTACCCCACCTTGTTTTGTTATTGGTTATCAGGAGGTAAACACAGATTGTACAAAAATGAAAGTCTGTTGGAATCACATGAACATGATTTCACCTTCTAAAGATGTGTTATGAATATGATACCCTAAATAAGCAAGAGAAACTGGTGAATGGTAAAAAATTTCCATACAACAAATTCTAGAAATAATACCCTTATCTTACTGTGGATTCACACCAGTATCAGTGTAGAACTACAGATCTTTACAACAAGCTGCTGTTGTAAGGTTTCCCCCAGCAAGTCACATGGCTGGCACACAAACTGGAAATGCAAGCAGCAACCCATTAATGAATGTCAATTTGCCACCACAATGCATGCCATTACCTTTATGCAAAAATAAATCCACAGTAGAGTTCCAGCCAAAAAAAGAGGGTCCCAACACATTGAGACATCCTGTCTAAATGGAAGGTATTCAGACACCATACAAATACTTCTTCAGATTTTTGAAGAGGCTCTTTATTGCCTGGGGGAATAACCAGGTAAGATACACACCCTTGCCTAGGAATAACACAGCTCTCCAGGTAGGGCTAGGAAGGAGTCAGACGTAGCACAATGGACAGCTCCTCAGAGCTGAGAATAGTAGGTCGGATGGGCAGCTCCCCATATCCCTGTGCTCCTGACACTGGAGGAGTAAGGATTCTGCCCACATTTCGTAAGGTAAATTGGGGAAGGCATGCCTGCGCATAAGAAATCTGGAAACTGAGTGCCTAACACAAGGGAAGACGGCTGCATCTCAAACATTCTGTTAAGCATCCTCTTCGTGGCTACAAGTATACTGCAATCCCTTTGCATTTTAATAACCTATCGCTTTGATTACAAAACTCCAGTTACCTCTTTGGGATTCAGATGTTCTATAAAAATATCAACAACAGCAACAGCAACAATGGTACTGTATTCAGATTTTACATAAGATTGCTAGTAATAGCAAGATGCTATCAAGTCTCTTCTGATTTCTGGCAATGTTTCCAAGAAGGTTCAGAGCATCCATAAGTGCTTTGCCATTCCTTTCTTCTGGAGATGCCCTGGTATCCCCAGGTAGCTTGCCAAAGGACACACAGGCCGGCTGGTCTCGCAGGAGATTCAGGGGGGAATCACACCCCCAACCTTTGACTCCACCGCCAGACACCACATGGGAGCTATATAATGCAAAGTGTTCTGCTTATATACCGCCAGTAGTCTCTGGGCGGTTTACAGTTTTAATTACAGCATGCAGGCTACATATTGTCCCCTCCCCCCGCAAGCTAGGTACTCATTTTACTGACCTCGGAAGGATGGAAGGCTGAGTCAATCATAACTTTGATAGATAATAATAATAATAATAAA
>JAHTLZ010000008.1:18130971-18155002 GCA_023846285.1 Phrynocephalus versicolor | reverse complement strand
TTTTTTTTTTTTTGCAAAGTGCCAATACGGTAATTTAACCTGTACACAGGTGGCTATGAAGGGGTGATGTTGAGTGCCCACAGAAAGGGCTCCGAGTGCCTCCTTTGGCACCCGTGCCATAGGTTTGCCATCACTGGTATAGAGAGACCTAGAGCTTAGGAGTCCCTTTTTTGGATCAGCAGTCCAAATGTATTCTGGCCCCAAAAGGTAATGCTTAGAAGCCCTAGAATAGACCTATTTTCTCTCGACTCAGCTTATTTTAAAAAGGGGGGGCTTACTAATCTTGTTGCTTTTACCACATCTTGTGAGATAATTTAATTATGTACTGTGAAAAGATTAATTTCCTAGTGCCTGCCCTGAAATCCATTACGAAATAACATTCTTGCAACTTTCAGTTTGAGTATTAGTGGGGCTGGCGACTCCCTCTATCTACTCTTTCCACGACATCCATGATTTTAAAAGCTTCTACCAAGAATACCCAATGCGCTTTAAGGTCTTTTCAGATGACACTTGGATTCTGCAGCCACCCTGACTCGTTCACAAAACGGACGATGACTTGAATTCCTGGGTTCTCTGATGCTGCTGTCCGCATCCCCAGCCCACTCAATGGAAAGAAAAAAATGTTATACTGGGAAAAGATGGAATGGCGGCCCAGTTCCATCCCAGCATCAGTACCAGAAACCCTATCCCCTGGAAGCACTCTTGGACTTTCCTCGGGGTGAAGATGTTCCAGCCCAAATGAAAGGGGTATCCTCACATGCCCCACGTATTCTAGTACAGTGGTTCCCAACCTGGGGGTCAGGACCCCTATGGGGGTCGAATGACCATTTCACAGGGGTCGCCATGAGCCACTGAAGACTCTGTAGCACCTGCAGCAGTGGCCTGCCAAAGGGGGCTTGTGGCCTCTTCCAAGCAGGGCAAGGGGTCACCACCACATGAGGAACTGTGTTAAAGGGTCGCGGCAGTAGGAAGTTTGGGAACCACTGCTCTAGTAGGTCTGATCATCACAAGGCCGGGCCACTGACTTTTCCTGCTTCTTCCCTTATCTTTCCCTAGCGGACATCCGACCCAGTGGGAGACCGGTGGGCACTGCGAGGGATCTTCCTCTTCCCAAAGTATCAGGTACTGGTTTAATTTCAACCCTCAGAAACATATTTAAGAAGTCAAGGGAACCACAAATCCTCAGGACACGAGCTTGCAGTGCCTGCCAATTTATGCCAATTTGCTCTGTCAACAGATTGACTTCCTGATCAACATATTTCTTGGCAGGAATACTGGAGTGGCTTGCCAGTTCCTAGTCCAGGCGCCTACAGCACCTGGTATTCCCTGGTGGTCTCCCATGCAAGTACTCACTGGGGCCGACCCTGCTTAGCTTCCGAAATCAGGCGAGATCGGATGTGCTTAGGGCATCTAGACAGCTTGTTTTAGCATAGCATAGTCAATTGCAAATACAAGGAGCCCATTTGAAGCAGTGGAACTTATGGAGGTGTTGACTCACCAAATCCTCACTTACTGGAGTGCAACTTACTGTGATCAACAACATGATTCCAGCTATTGGCTGAGATAATTGTAACTAAACAGCAGGGCTAAATAAGGCCACCTTAGCCCACAGATCAAAGAATGTAAATCGGGAGGGGGGAATTAAACCCCCACAGTTCTGCTGTGCTACAACTTGAGGTCTTGGCTCACCGCCATCATAATGACAGAACCAGGGTGGGCTGGGGGGCCACCTGGAAGCCTCTACCTTGAACCCCTCGGGAGGGTCATTCCCCATTCACTTTCTCATTGCCAGTGCTAAAATGTGAGAGCAGCCACCAAATTTGCTCATGCCGTAGCTACTGCTGAAATGTGGTCTGCTCGGGTGTCCTCTGGCACCACAGATCCCTGTGAGACTGTAAGAGGGTCATTTAACTTCCCTTCCTGAGCCAACCGGGGACAGATGGGGTGGGACAAGGTGAAGGCAACACAATTCCGGCAATGAGGTCAACGGAGGCAGAGTCCATGCCACCACTAGCTGCTCTGTTTCAGGATGGGAAATAATCTTGTTGGATTCATTTGTCTTGAAGAAAATGGCCATTTCATCTCTCTCTCTCTGACTCTGTCTTTCACTCAGGTTGTTGCAAATAACCCAATCCGCCTCTCCTGCAGAATCTGTACATGGGTGAGGCAGATGGGGAGTTGAAGAGAATTAAGGTGCACCCCAAGTGACATGCATGACAAGGTGCCAGGGGCTAAAATAGCAATAATTGGTAAAATATGCATAGGCACACTTTGGTGAATGAGGGAAAAGCACAAATCAGAGGAAATGCACAAATGAATGTGCGCTTTAGGAAAAGCACATTAAAATGTGTGCAGATTAACATGAGAAAAGGAAATGCAGTCTCGCAGCTGGATACAAAACAAGGACTGGATGAAAGTGAAGGTGAGATCCAGAGAAGCGTACAGAAGTAGGAACAGGGAGGTATTCATGTTTCTGAGCCAGGGAGCAACGGGGGAGGCTGAAGGCCTTATCCAACAGAGTGGAAACCTCTTGGAATGATAATTTGCCCTTCTCTTTCCATGCTTCAGTTGCCCCTGCTCATTTTGCATGGCTCAGCTGGTAGCCCCCCAAACTCTACCAAGGCTGGACTCCAGACTCCAGCATCCATACACCAGTTCTTGCCTCGATCTCTTTCCTCCTGCCTTCCTTTATGATGGCCAGCCACTGAGGTCCACTGCTGCACCTTACTCATTAGGCCAGGCATGTCCAAACTTGGACCCTCCAGATGTTTTGGACCACAACTCCCACAGTCCTTTGCCATTGGAAATACAGTCTTGGAATTCTGGGAGTTGTGGTCCAAAACATCAGGAGGGCCGAAGTTTGGACAGGCCTGCATTAGGCCCAATCTGAGTGAGGGAGAAAGAGGCCACCTCCAAGCAAGACTGCATGACTGTTTTTATTCTCAATCTGGCTCTCATCTGGAGACAGGATTGTGCCCTTGAGATGTAGAAAACCAAGACCAGGAATATTAAGGAAGCCCCACCCTTGTCCTGCCTTGTCTCGTCTCTAGTTCCGGCCGACGTCTTTGCCAAGAACTCCTTTTGGAAAGGCTCTTACGAGTACATGGGTAAGAAGCAGCCGGCCATGCTCTCCGTCACCAGCTTTGACCCTGTCACCAGTAAAGTCAATGCCACCCTGATTGACCACAGCGGCGTGGAGCTGCAAGTGTCGGGTAAGTCGCTCCAGCTTCCAAGGGTCCCAGCTCCGAGGAGAGGATTTGGGTATTTATTTATTTATTTATTTATTTATTTGTTGCATTTATACCCCGCTTATCTACATTGAGTACTCTAAGCGGCTTACAAGGCTGCAATAGCCACACAAATTACAATAAAATGCACAGACAGGACAGGTGATAATAACATTAAACAAAGTTAAAACCTATGGCACCTCGATAACTAAACAGTGGTAAATAAAAACAGGTTGCGATGGCGGGAAAAAAAAACAACAACGGTAGTGTTTGGGCAATGCCAAAGAGGAAGCTCTCCCGACACCACCAGCACCACCAGGTTCTAAAGGAATCTGGCTGACTCATTACAAACTTTTCCCAATGTTAAGATCCTTTGGAAAGACCCAAAGGCCACTTGACAGGCATGAAAGAGAGGACAGTTCCTGCATATGACTGTGAAATGTGCTCCCCCCCTCTCCAAGAGTTGCATATAGTTTCCACTCTTCCCCTCCCCAACTCTATATACCACAGCCAATGAATATCTGGACTACAGCCAATGAATATCTGGTATGAAATGTATATCCCATCTCATATTATATTTCACACCTCATTCTGCTGTTATATATCTGAAGAAGTGGATGTGTAATCCACGAAACGTTACATTAAAATATGAAAGTTAGTCTATAAGGTGCCACATGTTTGTGTCTTTTGTTTTGTTTTGTTTTCTTTTTCTTTGATTTCCCCCCCGAAATTCTTGAAAAGACTAACACGGCTACTCTCTCTGGAACTGCTTTTGCAAGGAATATAATGCCACATATTTTCTAAGCAGCTTATAATACTATTTATTTTTGAGAGCCAGGGTCGTGTAACAGGATGCCGGGTCAGGATTCTGAAATGCTCAGTCTAAATGATGCACCATTACTGGAATATCTTGCATATCTTTAAAACTGGAAGGATCATTATAGTCTTGTTGCTCTTCTCCAGTTTGTCGGCCTTCTTGTTGAACAGCAGAGTCATCATCATCATCATCAACCGCAGCAGTGCATTAACATGGCCACTTTAGTATATTTCACTCCAGTGCGCATAATGGCATGCTCTTTGCAGTCCTGCTCAGGCAACTAATTAAATAAAACTGTGTCAAGTACCTGCAGAGCACGGCCAGAACTGGGCACACACACCCAGCTCCACCAAGCATCTATTCTCAAGGTGATGCTGCCTTCTTGGCGCTAGATTATACTAGGCCCCTGGCTCACATTAAGAAGCTGACAGTATCCATCTCTGCTGCAACAGCAGCCCCTTAGAGATGTGCCTTGGAGGATTCAGACTATGTTTACTTCCCCATGACCAATCACAAAGCAAAGCACCCTAAATGCAAGATATGGAGGTGAATAAAGCTCACATTAGGGTAAATATATTCTGTTTAATGAGCATCTGCTTTTAAACATGAGCTGAGCATCTCCTCTAGTTTGATCCTCCCATGTTTTATTTTTAACACTCTCTTTTTCTCATCCCTGAGCTGGACTTGGTCTCTTAATCAGACAAGGCATGAACTCTGGAAAGCACAGTCCTCTCACTTGTTTTCTCTCTTCAGGTATTTACAAAAGAGAAGATGTACATCTCTTGCTGCAGGTGTACCAGATTACGGGTCCAGTGGAGATGTTCACGAACAAATTCAAGAACGATAAATGGGCTTTAGACGGACACGTAAGCGACTGATGCAAACTGGGCCACCGATCCTTCCCTTGGTCCATCTATGCCAGTGATGGCGAACCTTCGGCACTCCAGATGTTTTGGACCACAACTCCCACAGTCCTTTGTCACTGGCAGTCTAGGCTCAGAATCCTGGGAGTTGTAGTCCAAAACATCTGGAGTGCCAAAGGTTCGCCACCACTGATCTATGCCAAGGAACAGTCTTCAGCTCTGACCTGCAGACCCAAATTCTATTTTGGGAATACTCCTGGGTCCGCACTTCAATGACACTTTGGCCTCAAAGCAAAAAGAAGGGCCCAAACCATTTGGACCATTTTAGTTTAAGACTGCCCCTTGCCACTTCTTAAACATTTCAGAGAGGCACGTTAAACTTTCAGAACGGAGGGGAAGACATAAGAAAATGAATTGAAAAAGCCAACAGCAGCCAGAATCTACATCCTATTTTGAAAAATAAAATTGTACTTTTGGAGACTGCAATCCATTAAAAAGATGAACTGAATATACTGGGAGGTTTCAGAGTGGATTTGATTTAAACTAAAAAAAAATAACTTTCTATGAGTTTTAAGATTTTTTTAAAATTTAAATTGCGATCTAAATCGATTTTTAATATATATTTTTAAAAAATCACCCCTTGTGGTAATAGAAAATCCCCTTTTCTTATAACTCATGAAAATCATTTTCTTTTTTTTAAAAAAAACGTTTTTATTAGGAAATTTTAATATACAGAAAAGAATCAAGTTCAAGACATTAGCAATACAAAATCAATCTACCACTAAAATTTGGCTTCCCTCTGTTCTTCCCGTGGCTTTAACGTTCTTCATCTCCTAGCCTTCCTTTCAGACAAACCCCTTTTATATACTTATAAAAAAGATTTGAAAAATAAGTAGTAATCCTTCGAGTTCTAAAAAATCATTTTCAGTTTGTTCTGAAATCGCCCCACCCATCCCCAAAGCCAAATTCTTCACAGTTCAAGGCACTGGAATGAATTCTGTTTCTTCTCCCTACCCATATAGGTCACCCCAGAATCATCAAGTGGGACTTTTGTCTACCAAGGTTTTGTACACGGCCATGGTTTTGGGCAGTTCGGCCTCCAAAGGATAGGTAAGCGAAACGGTTCCCAAGCTGAAAGTCTCACTCGCTTAATTTTACAGAGGTAGCACCACATCAGTTACATGGTATGTATTGATGTAATTCATGCACAGCAAATGACGGTATATTTTCAGCTTAAGCTGAAATATACATGTGGTATCAGATGTAATTTGATTTTTGTTTTGCCAGCAATTAGTCGAGGAAGTCTAAATTAAGACAAACCCGAATGCTTTTCCTCTTTGTCAACTCCTGCTTAATTGGTTAATTTCCATATTACTCTATACTCCAACATCTTATCTTCATTTTCTTTGACAAAAAGGTTCTAGCTGTGTGTCAGCGTTTTGCATATAAATTATGCAAATTGTGAACAGACGTGCATTAATAGGTCTTACTTTGCTTGTTTCTCAAACAATAATAATAATAATAATCTATTTTTCCTAATCTATTCTTGCTTGCTAATAATACAGCTGGGATAGGGGAGGGACGGAAACAATATACAAACCACTGAAGACATGGATGAACCACTAGGAATTATATTTAAATATTTCTCTAGTTCTAATTTCACCAGGCACTGTGAAAGTCAACATTACTATCCCAAATCCTAAAAGCTTAACCTAAGAAATAGGAATACTGAAATCCACAGAAAGCTGAATTTAGCGGATAGTGTCATAAGCTGTTCTTTCCTGTGTGTAACAAGCACATGCACATATGCACACAACAGTACTTGTATGCACATTGACAGACACATATCAGATTATATCTACAACTGGAGATTTGTACAGATTCTCTATAGAGAACATTAGGGATGTATCTCCTTGTTCACAGCATACAAGGATGAGGAATCAGTACACTTTTTTCCTTGCCAGCAAGGGTGGAGCAGATACAAGTTATTGATTCAAGAACAATGCTATGCACAAAAACTGCCCCCCTTTGCACAACCTTGTGCAGTCTGAATAGTTGTGTGTTTTGCCCTGAAATTTGCATCCAAATGTGAAGCACTGGAAGCATTAGATGGGGTTGTTGTATCTTTCTTGACTATTAGCCTGCTCTTCTGTACTTGGGGAGAGAGAGAGAGAGAGAGAGAGAGAGAGAGAGACTTCCCAGAGAGAAAAGTCATTAGATTTATTTTATGCTGATTGCCAAGATCTTGAAGTTGAGGAAAGAGCACTTTCCCCCCATCTCTGATGGAAGCAAGGGATCTTACAGAGATTTAACATTGCTCGTTGAGGCTCCTCACCCTATTGAGACAGCCTAAATTAACAGGAATGAGAGATTCACAGAGTACAACATTGTCGTCACACAGAATATGCTCTGACAGCTTTCTGACCACCCTAGTATGTAGCAGCCGAAAGAGCTGCCCCACGACACCCTGAGGCAAAGACCATCCTTTCAGGCAGGCTTTTAAGCAATATATGGGATCTTAAGGATACTGTATTCACTGGATTCAGAAATGTTTTAATGTTTTTAAAATGCCTTTAATGGTGGATTTAATACACAGTATATAGAAATTTAAGTCTTTTTTGTATGGTATTTTAAAACTAGGAATATTGCATAGTTCTACTCCCTATGGGGAGGAAGGCAGCATATAAACAACAGGAATGGATGGATGGATGGATGGATGGGTGGGTGGGTGGGTGGAAGGATGGGTGGATGGGTGGAGATCTAAAATATCCCAGGCTGCTGCCACTCTCAGCAACCTTGCTGGAAATTTGTTTCCTAGAGACACCACAGACTGAATCCAGGGTGGTGGGTGGGGTTCGTATTCTGCTGATTTAATATATATAACAGGCATAGGGAAAGGGCCGGGACTTGCAAACTCAAAGCCCCCAGCTCTTCTCTCCCAACAAATCACGGCACGTGAGACTGAACGGTGCCTTCCCTTCCAGACAGCAGCATCCTTGAACGAGATCCCGAGTCGATGGGGCATCCCTTTGCATCCAACAGCAGCTCAGTGGCAGCTGCCATCCTCGTGCCTTTCATTGCCCTGATTATTGCAGGGTTTGTGCTCTATCTCTACAAGCACAGGTGAGTCTACAGAAAGAAGCCAGGGGAGGAAAGCAAGAAAATGGCAAAAGGAAAGGTCTAAATGTGAATTGTTCCTTCCAACCAGAGTAGACGGAATCTATTTGCACATTGTAAATTCTGACCAGTGGAATAAAATGCCACTGGTCAGAATTCGACTAGCAGTCTCCACTGAGAGCAGACCCCAATAAATCAACTGTGAAATGGTTGATCAATACGTATGCAAACCTCACTTGTCCAGTGGGGCTTCTCCAGTTGAGACACCAACCAGATTTTGGCCATTGGTCCAATGGGTAGAATCCTAGTGAGCTTTAGGATATCAACTCATCCATAAGTCCCATTGATTCAAATGGACCTGCTCTAAATGACCTACTACGCTCAAGTAAAGTGCTGCTAAGCTAGGTCCATTAGAATCAAGATCATGGAGGCACCGGATCACCAAATCCCCCAGATTCGATGGGCCACAGTAGGGCCACTTACAACAGGACTCCAATGAGTGGGTTTATAGTAGTTGAGGCCAACAACTAGATTGGGGCCAAAGAGACTTAACAGCACTTCAAAGACATGTAAACTGCTTTTCTCAGTTTCTCCCATAACCATTTCTGCCTTGATTTCTATATGATTTGAGCTCCAACTCCCATCACGCAAATGATGTCTGAGCAAGAGGTGGTCTCTCTGGTGGAAGCTGACAGTTGGCATTCAATACCTCTCTGGGGTACTGGGTTGAGGAAAGCAGATAAACATTTTCCTTTAACTTGTGATAAATTTGTCAGATGTGAAATTGTTTTTTTTTAAATAAGCACACCCCCAACTTTATTGCAGCATCCTAACATGTGAGACAAGATGCATGTCACCTTCTTGCCAGTTAGAAGAGATGCAACATGTGTATGTTTATAGTCCTTTCCATTCCATTGCGATCAGTTCTATGAACTGGTAGAAAAACCTCTGGAAAGAAAGAAAGATGTAACAGAGGAATTTCAAAGAATGTTGGTGGCTAAAGAAGAGGCGTCAAAACACTCCGTCAGATACAGAGATTAAAGTTTCAGAGGGGATCATGTCCTTAGGGTGGGAAATTATCATGCAGCTCATTGCAAAACCCCAGAGATGAATATGGATTCCTTGGGAAAGAGGTCTGCACTCTACCTTTGGCAGAGATGCCTGTAGAAATCTAGGAAAACCTACTTGGAGAACAAGATGGGTGGCAGGAAGACACAAAACACAGCCCAATTTATGTGTTTCTTGATATCTCTTAATCAGAGGGATTGTGTTTCTAATTACAGAGGCATTTCATCTCCAGGCCAGAATGCATTGGGGGAGGTCAGTGTTTTGTACACCACTCCAAGGATGCTGAGCCCCATGACTTGGAAATGTTCCACTTCTGGACTTTACTGCCAGTACGGCCACTCACAACTATTGTATCCTCCAACAATGTTCAAAATCCTGTATCTTAAAGCACTAAGTCACACTAGAGTAAGGCCACCTCAATCAATGGGGATTTGGTGAGTCAACTCCTCCATAAATTCCATTGATTCAAATTGCCTAATCCATTTGCAACATATTGTGCTAAATGTATTATGGAATGTATGGAGGAGTTAATTCTCCAGACCCCCATTGATTCAATAAGCCTACTCTAGTGAGGGCGATTAAACTGAGCACCGGGATTTTGGGCAATGGAGGCCTCCTCCCAGCATTAGTATTATGAGGGCCAAACGACCGTGGACTGTTTCTCAGCCTTTCAAAATTGTTTTCATAAATGTGAGGGTGGGGTGTAAAATGTAAAAATTTAAAAACAAAACTACACCCCTTAAAACTGTCCTCCTCCATGCAAAATCTGAACCATCGTGACTAAAAAACTAATCATCCTCTCTGTAAACTTGGAAAGCATTTTGAAGTCAGATTAACTTGGGCACCAGAGGAGTGGGGGCCCATAAGGAACCCTTTACTTGCAGCATAATTCAGAGATAATGAAAGATAAAAATAGATGTACATCTGCATCTAATGGGATGGCAAATGAGAATGCATACTGAGAAAGCAACAAGTGTATTGGTATGTTGTTTTTCCCCAAAAACAATAATATTGATTTTTCTCCCCAAACTTCAACATGCCTCCCATGAAATCCTGATATGCCCAACAGACATGGGTGTCTCGTTTCGGAAGGGGATTGGTTCCGAAATGAAACACGCCAACACAGCCGGTGCTCGGAATCCAGTGCCACCCTCCAGAACAAAATCAACCACTGTCTTAATTTACTTTACCTTGCATTGGGCGAAATTCCAACCCGGAAGCAGACTCCGATGCATCATCTTTCCCTCTCCCTTGCACTGGCCAATCAGGAGCTGTGCAAGGACATGCATCACCCCGCCTCCGTGTCTGATTGGTCCACCACCAGGGAGAGGGAACGATGATGCGTTGGAAGCTGCATCCTGGTTGGAAGAGGGAGAATGCCCCATGGACTGACCATCACCAGCTACCTTCCTTGTGTTATCTGACTTTAATGTAAGCTTCTGGGGAAGAGCTGATTTGGGTCAGGATCACTGCATACGAAGAGGGAAAGGTTTACTTATCCATACCCTCCCTGCCTCCCCCCCCCCAAAAAAAAACTCCTCTTCCTACTGCAAGAGTTAAATCCTGTAGGGATTACATGAAACTAGAGGGATTAAGGGAAAAATCAGATGATAATTAAAGAACAATTCTCCTTCCTTTACATGGTGGTCCCAATCTGAACTGAGTGTCTTCAGGCTATCTTCAGTAATACTGTAAAACAAAAGGATCCATCTTTAAATGAAAAATGTCCTTGAATTTTGAATATAGGTTTCACACACACACACACACATACACACACACACACACACACACCAACAGCAACAACAACAACAACAATTAAAACAAAAACCCCACAGGTTTACTCAAGTGTTAATCATACCCTCTGGCATTACCACAGTCCCTACTTGCTTTCATGGGGGGAACACAATGTTGTTCTCAGCACACGCACGCACACACACGGGGGTCCTCTCTTGTCTTTCTGTCGGTCCTGTTTGGTGCAGAAGGAGACCGAAGGTGCCGTTCAATGGCTATGCCGGCCATGAAAATACCAACGTCCGAGGAACCTTTGAAAACCCGATGTACGACCGCAACTTGCAGCCGACGGATATTATGGCCAGCGAGGCAGAGTTTACAGTCAGCACCGTGTGTACTGCAGTATAGCACTTACAATCCTGCGCAGTGAGTACTGCCCAACGTGCTTTTCCATCTACCCAACAGTTCTTATTCATTTGGAATTTCTGTTTCAAACTTTTCCCTGCATGTTCCCTGACTTTTCATAGCCAGTCTCACTGTCTACGTACCAGTGCTATCCAATCGTAGCATCTTGATGCTGCTTTAAGAGTCTTGGTTCCATCCTATTAAACCTGACATTTGGCTGGTTAGGAATTTAGAATCTCCGCTACAGCACTGGAATTCCATGACAGCTCTTTTGCGGGGGATTTCTGAGTCCCTCCCCAACCTGCAAATCCCCAAATGTTGTAGGAGGAAGCCTTGACAGTTTACATAAAGTGTCTGCTCAGCTTTGTTGGCAACCGTGTTTAGTAGCTACTGAAATCCAGGTTTCCCATACCAAGGAACTCGGAGAGTCCAAGTTGAACGGGATGTTTTGATCCCTGTTCTGTTTCCTGCCAGGGGTTCCCCACTGCCATTTAGGAAGTGTTGGCTGCAGCTGTGAAGTATAACATCTGGACATGCAAACTCCCACAAACCCTGGCTAGCACAGCCGGTGGTAAAAGCTTATGGGAACTGCAGTCCAAGAACACCTGGGTTGCCCAAAGTTGGGGACCTCTGCTCTAGAGGAATGACTTTAAGTTTTAAACAGGCTGCGTACCATGGACCCCCCAGTGTGCTGCATTCATGCACATTTATTGAAATTTTCAACAGTAATCCCCTGATTCCTCTCTCTCGTACCCTTCTCTGACCAACCTAATGAGGAGGTGTATATCAGAATGAGGATGAAGATGGTGGATGGGCATTGAAGCAGGATCAGTTTTGAGTTTTGGGATGGGGAATCCCTGCATGGGGAGGGGGGGAGGATAATAAAATGCAGGATGAAGTGAAGGTGGCTGTGATTTGTAGGGAGAACAGAAAAAAAATGCAGGGAATCAGTTCTGGACAGGACTTCTGAAATAAAACTTGGGCTTCCTCCCTGCACAGTATCTTCAGAAACCACACATGACCTGTCCTTTCCTGGGAGCACACAATCAGATCTTATTTATCGCCATTCTACGGCTCTTTTACTTTTTATGGGGATTATAAATTGGCATTGGCTTTTACAGGGGTTCTTAACTGCCTTGAGGCTCCCCATTTAGGAGAGAGTGTCATAATATAAAACATTTTTAGTGTACTGAAACATGGTGGGAGATAACAAGCTAGTTAATGGTTTGGTAAACCAAAGCTGCCTCTTTGTGATGTGAAGCAAGCCTTCCTTGAATGTGTGTTGTTGTTTTTCTCTGTGTGTGTCTCTCTCTTTTGCCCACCTTTTCCTCACCACTTCCCATTCTCTCTTCCTCTACAGCATGCTCCAGGGGACAGGAGCCTCACCAGTGCCCAGTGTTCCTCCTGGTTCATCCTTGCCCATGATCAGCCCTCCCAGCAATGTTGGGCATGTGGAGTTGATATGGTGCCTTTGAGTTGATCCAGGGAGAGAGAAAGAGAGGAAGAAAGGAAGACTGCCTTGCTATTGACCACCACTTTGCATCTTCATTGCCCATCTGTTCTGCCCTGCAGCTGATAATCAAACCAACCAAAGTATCCACTCCAGACCTTGTGTGTTGAGAGCACGGGGAGTGGACCAATTCCTCTCCTCCCACCACCGGCCCTGCCGCTGCTGCCACGGCCATCTTACATACGTCCCACCACCACCACCACCTCTGAGCCATTTTCTAGCTGATCCTGACCAACTTGAGAACTTGGTGACTACTGCTCAGAGACTACAGGTTGTTCCATTGCTTGTTTCTAGCAAGTGATCGCCTTTGGGGAATTGGGGCCGGGGGTGGGGGGAGGGAAGCATCTCGTAGCATAAGAAGTCTACTGACAGTGGATACCTGACTTGCCTGAAGAAGCGGCGAACGTCATGGTGAAGAAGATCTTGTGGATGCCAAGAACTTGGGACTAAACAGCCCAGGATGCTAAAGTAAAATAGCAAGTTCGGCAAAGAGAGTGGGAAAATGGTGCTTCAGAAATCTCTGCCCCCTCCCTTCCCTCTTTATGTGTTTTATAACAACGTCCTGCTGCAAGTTCCTGAGATGCCTACAAAATCCTGGCACTCTTCTCCCCCTCCACCAACCCACCGAACAGTGTCTCTCTCCCCCCCCCCAAATCATTACCATCATCATTATCATCCTACAGGTTTAGTCTCCAATTTATTCTATTAAGGTTGGATTCTCTCCTCCTTTTTCCCACCTCAAAAATCCTGTCTTTCCTGCCCTCTGTTCTTCATTTTTAATGGCTTTTACAAGCTCTCCAGCTAATGAAGATCTTTCCAATGACACCATTCTTCTAGGAAGACTTAAAAACAAGGTGTGTGTGTGTCTTCTGTAGCCAGTTATCATAAAACTGTCCTGATTAAGGCATTGACTGTCGATCTGTCACCCATTGCCCGGTCCTTCAACTGCAGGATTTCATCACTAAGAAAATCCAATGTACTAAAACTGCCTTTGCCTTTCGGGGGGGGGGGGGCCGGGAAGAAATGCCTTGTTGTGGGATACGGCAGCACAAAGGGGATGGAATTGATGCCTGTGGCACCAACATGGTTCAACACCCCTTATTTATTTTCCACCCATGGACTAGAATAAGAAATTGACATGAGCAAAATGTGCACAAGCACAGGTTGTGGTGGTTGCTTGTGTTACCTTTGAATATGGTTATGAGCTGGGCTGTCTCACCAGCCTTCCCACTGGCACGCAACCTGGAAGGCAAGTGGCAGCTTGTTGATTAGTACCAATTTGCCATCCCAGTTGACACAGTCATGCTTGTACCGGTGTAAATTTATCAAAAAGAAGCGAACTAACCCACTCATGCTCATCTGATGCCACAAAAGTAGACCTTACACTGCTTCCATCGATCCATCTGTCACTTCAGTCCTAATAATTTTTTAAAGAAATCCAGGAATTTCTCTTAGGCCGGAAGAGTACATTCGCCACTGAACGCTGCCTTATACCAAATCAAACCATGGATCCATCTAGCTCAGCAATGTCCACTCTGGCCGGCAGTGTCTCGCCAGGATTCCCAACAAGGGGTCTTCTCCAAACCCAACGCGGAGAACCTGCCCGTTGAGCCTAGAACCTTCAGCAGGAGAAATGTGGGTGCTTAACCCTCAACTATGGAAGCTTCATCTCAAGACTCAGCCAGAGGTTACCGAAACAATGGCGTTGTCACACACACACTCCGTCTCTTCATCCCCGTTTCATCTCAAAAGCCAAGCTGGTCACTGCATGACCATATAGATGTATTTTCCTCCACCAGCAGCAGCACACCATTCCCGGCTTCCACCCTGGCGCTTCTTCCACCTCTACAGCTGACAGCGTGCAACAGGGAAGCCTCTTGCCCAATGGCAACAAGCTTTGAGTTGACCTAGACATCATCTACAACAGGGCACCAGTCAGGTGGGAGAAGCAGTAGCTCCATCTTTCTTTTAGAACCTTGGCTTGGCTCAAGTATGCTTGTGCCCATCTCACAATTCATTGCGTGTTAGCAATATGGAGACCCACCCAAATCCTTCCTCGGTCCAACTGAATGTGTTCACACCTGCAGTTCTCCAGACCCAAATGAGATGAATATTTCTGTATCGCTGCAGATCCGGTGCTCAATAAGGAGATCAGATGTAAGAGTCAAGATAACAAGCCTCCAAAGGGCAATGTTAATCTAATTCAATTGAAATTTAATGTTAATCTAATTCAACTGAACAATCTGCATAGCTGCTTTGAGCAAGGGGTTGGATCTCATAGCTTCTAGTGCTGTGATTCTACGATCTATCAGATTGGGGTAAAAAAAAAATGAAGACTTACCAAAGAACCATCATTCCTTCCCCAGTAGAGCCACGTGCCTTGCTTTTCATGAGCTTCCATTCATTCCCAGATTTCTCCACATCACCAAATGGTGGGCTGTTCAAATGTTTTGTACTGGAAGAAGAAAATTGCTTATTTAGAATTATGAATTCCCAAGGCTAAATTCAGTCACTAGAACAGACAATCTGAAATGATCACTGCAATCTAAGACCACATGTATGTCAATTCCTTGGAGTCTATTTGGAAGTAACCGGTTCAGTTCTCAGATGGGATTTTAAAGTGCCATTAGACTACATGCTACAGATCTGGCAACCGGCAGTGTTTCAAGTATATAGAAGTGCTTAAAACTGAAATGGAGAATTTTATAGTGAAATGTTTAGAATCTCCATAGCGAATGAAAAATGGTAGCATCTCTTAACCCAAATCTCACAAGGTCAGACCATCTCAAATGGAGGAAGCGGCATCTAGTTCACACACAGAATTAGCAGCTAGCTCAGCAAGTCAACAGTCAGAATGAGAAAATAGCTTTTACACATAACAGAGAGAGGGAAGGATTTCACATTCTGCAATAATAATCCCCGCACATTGGGCACTGAAAAGTAGTTTGTGAAAGGAAAAAGCGGTGAAGGAGCTTGTCTTTTGCATCCCCTGCCCACGGGGCTACAACGAGATCTTAGGCCATTTTGCAGTCTCGTAGAAACAGTGCATGGCATTGAAGCATCACTTGAGGAACTGTTGTCTCTGCCTTTCCCAATTTAAGTATGTCTGCTCAAAAACCTGAAATGCATTCACAGGTCAGCCTCAGCCTCAAGTCAGTGGGATTTCAAAGTGATGATTCACTTTTGGCTGGATTGTGCCTTTTCCCAGGAAGTTCAACTCCAAATGTTGACAAAGCTATATGGCATTTTCTTTTGCAATTTATGAGGTATGGTCAATGGAAACTGCTAGTGTGAACACATGCCAGATGAGGACAGAGAATCAATTATGTTGAGGTCTAGACTTTAAACTCTGGAGGAGGAAAAAAATGATATTAACAGGATACAGCCCTTCAGATATTTGTTCAAAAACGATAGAGAACTTTTAAACTACAACTTCCTAGTAACACTTAAAATATAATTACTTTTGAAAAATAGTACAAAGAAGCAAGCTGGTTGCTTTCTTTTCAGCTTACCACAATATAGGAGAAACTGTTGGGTTTCCAGATTCAAACTGCTTTTTTGTGTGTTTCCCTCTTACAGCTTAGAGATGATGTTTGGAGTAAAAGTAGGGACGGGACTTTTGCATTTACTGGACTGCAGACCCTATAATTCTCCATTCCGGGAGTTCTACCTGATGTAAAGTCAAGTGGGTGAACGACCTCAACTAGCAAGCTTTGCTAAGCCTAAACCTGCCCAAGCTCCTGACCCCAGCACTAGCTCGGAGATTTCTCTCTGAACCAGAAGGTAGGTGGTGGATCTAGACCAGTAGTTCTCAACCTGTGGGTCCCGAGATGTTTCTGGACTGAAACTCCCAGAAATCCTGGCCAGCTCAGCTAGTGAGGAAGACTTCTGGGAGTTGCAGTCCAGGAACATCTGGGGACCCACAGGTGGAGAACCACTGATCTAGACCTAGCAAGGCCTCAAACCCTTCCATCCTAGGCCTTTCTCCAAGGTGAGCCAAAGGTAGGTGTATAATTCCAAGCATGGAGAAGAATGGTATTTTGCAGTCCATAACAACCAAACCTCTCATCTTGAGTCACCATCACCAAGACTTCTAATGCCTGCTTGGAAACAGCAAAACGGCCATACAGAGCAAGGGAAGGTCAACTTGCTGGTCAGCACTTTTGTGGCACAACCTGATGCTAGGAAAGCAGGGCCAGAAAAATGACTATTGTGGCTTATTTTTAACAAACACTTAATAAATCAAGGGATGAGAATTTAAGTCAAGATGGATTAAATTCCTACACCTGTTGCTTTGAGACTCTCATGATGGCTCACCTTCGTGCATGCCACAGGAATGACTCAGATGTTACACAGTCGGTGAAATATGGCTCAAACTAGGAAAAAACACGTACCAAGCTCCTAGTGTACTTCCAGACCAATGATGGGGTCTACTCCCCGTTCCAATGCATCAAAGTGCAGGTTTTATTTTGAGAAGCAGTGTTTGTTTGAGAAATTAGTATTGTGCAAATTCCCAAGCGCTGCCTGTGGAAAATGGTGCAGTTGACCAAGCCATTACTTCCCTCATGCAGTAATAGATTGCATGGCCATTTTAAAATTAACACCTGTTTGTAATTCAAAGGGGAAATGATATTGCCACCATTTCATTCCTCCACTCTCATCTTAAAAACCCATCCACATGGAAAATGTAGCATGCACCAGTGAAATCTGGGATATCTCCTTCACACCTAGGTTTTACATGGCTGGAGTTTTGTCTTTGTGCAAGGGAGCATTATTGACCAGCACATTTGCTTGAAATACCGGAAACAAAACCCGTCCTGTCCTGCCAGCTAACATAAATCCTTCCAGTTTTGTGACACTTTTCATGTTCCAACCCAGGATCTTCCATTTTCAAAGTGAAGGATGCTCAGTTAATGGCAATTTGGCATGAATAACAGAAGGCAAACTGCATGCACCAATGTCCGGTCTTCCAAATCTAACCAGCACCACACAACACAATCTCAGAATTAACATGTTGAGTCACAAGTCTTAAAGCCCCCTTGCTTTGCTTGCCATGGTTGCCCACCATGGATAGGCTTTGGTGCTACCTGTTTTCAGCTGCTGCGTCAGCCACAACATGGTTGAGTCCAAGATTATACTCCTCTCTTTGAGGAACCTACCTGTTCTGAATGGTTATTTAGCACCATCTTACCTCCTGGATTAATTCTTAATTTATCTTAGAAAACATCACCAAAAGAGGTTTCCAAACCACAGAAATCCGAAGTTATTCACTACAGGTTTGCAGGATTCCACAACGAGATCATTCATGGTCTACAGTTTCACTGGCGCAGTTGTAAAGAGAAAAAAAATGCTGATTTCTAATTATGACACCCTCTTCCTTCCCAAATGATTTCTTTAGCTGTGTCTCAGCAAAATTGCAAGTTCAGCTTGCTTTCCTCCGACCAATCGCAATACGCTAGATCGAGGATAAGGAGGCAAAGAAAACAGCCTAGTAGGAAAAAGAGGCGAACGTCGCCACCTGATGGAGCATCCTGCCTGATCTTCCAGAAGAGATCCTCCACCTAATTTTTGTTCCTTCTTTGGCATTAATTGGTACACTCCAGGGCACACTTCCTAAGTCTGACGAGGTCAAAAAGAACCACATTACACCCTAGAATGCTCCCCAGAATCCTTTGCAACATCTAGGGGCGGCAATTGGCAGAGCAGTCACTGTGAAAAAATGAAGAACGCCGCCCTTCCCGGTTGTACTGTCTATGCTACTGCTTCAAATATTAGGGCAAGGTAAGCCTTGCAGTTGATTATTCCCCAACCAGATGCATCATCATCATCATCATCATCATCATCATCATCATCATCATCATCATCATCATCATCATCATCATCATCATCATCATCATCATTCCTTTTTCCTTTCCTTTAAGAAAAACACTTTATCCATGCTAACTTGGGTGGGAGTGAGGAGAGACACTTCTGAAGTCCCCATGGCTTTTTGAACGCTGGACAAGAAATTATGTTCCTTTTCAGTGCCCAATGGACTCATGTGTTACCGTTTAAAAGAAAAAAACAAAGAAAAAAATGGAGAAAAAAGCTTCTTTTGTACAGAGATATATTTTTATGAAACCAAGGTTTGTACAGAGGGTAGGGGGGGAGACAATGTAAATTTTTCTTTTCTTGTTTTCTTTATTGTAGTAAACGGTAGTGGAAGATACAGCTTTTTTTTGTAAATGTAATAAAATGTATAAATATGGTTTCCATTTTAAAATAAAAATAAAAATCAAGGAAAAAAAGAAAATGGACTGTAAATATGTATTCTACACATAAAGCTGGCTTGTCTGCAATATATAACATTTTAAGTTATCCTGTCTCTGTATATGAGGCTTAGCTTTTGTGTCTCAGCATTCTTTACTGAATTTGAGAGCTATTTTAAATTTTTGAATTAAAATAAAATATAAATTTTTGCATTGCTTTTCTTACATGGCATTTTTTCCCTTCATTCTTCTCCTGCATAATCGAGAACCTCTTTCAGAGGTCAGATTTCAATTTTGGAAAGGTTCCAAATACACCAAATAAAAAAACAACCAACAAACCACCACCTCTCACAGGAACTCCACCCCCACCCTTCTGCCTCCCTCCTGGTGATCAGTAGCACACCTACATCCAATGGCCAGTCTGTGACTTTGTTCATATCCCAGCAGGAAGAGGGGAAATGCAGCCTAAACGTAATCATGTTATTTGCTTTCATTAGTATTGAGCTGGGGGCAATACACTGGTCATCGCTATCAACACTGGGGTATAGTAGTCCAGCACCTAAGTGCCATCTGCTGGCCAGGTAGAGAAAGTACATTTTCAATGTTCTGTTGCATTTAAAGGGGATCCAGACTACCAGGTCCCACCACATCCATGGGGGAATGGTTTGAATGCTGGAAGATGCAGATTATCAATTTATCACACTAATCTAGATGTTCCCTCTTATTCTGCTAATGACATCATTAAAAGAGATTTCACTCCTGAATGCTATAGATAGCATGCTCTTCATCTCCCTCTAGTGGTCAGTTCTGGTAACTTCCTTGTTAAAAGTGTCTTAATATTTTTAATATGTTCAGACTGTGTTTGAGCGAATAAGCAGATATTAATTCCACAGATCAGGGGTTCTTACTGTACTCTCTTTGCCTGCTGGTAAGGGATAAACTGAGAGATGGGGGCATACCTGTTTTGTCTCATAAACCACACTATCCTAGGATTTTACACATGGCTGTGTATGCATACTGACTATCAAATGCATACAATTACTGCCTCACATGCTAAGTATACCTGTGTATATATATTTTTTCCATACCCATCCTGAAATGCACACAAGCTGGGGAGGGACACAGGTTCCAATTTGGAAATGAGTCAACTGAGTTAATTAGCAGCAATTTGTATACCTGCTCTTGATAAATTAGCAATTAACTTCTCAGGCCGCGCAGCCTCTTGGGTCCTGACTGTTCCAGCTGTAGCTCCCCTTCCAGCCCTGCTCTGCAAGGGTGAATTAACGAACCCTGTGTATAAGATGACGGCTCACAGAATCCAATGAGTCAGTCTCCAGTCTGGACCACAGGAAGGTAGAGCGATCACCAGGGCAAGAAGAGTGCTTGCCAGGTGTGCAGATATTATCATCGGCATTTCCGAATAGGGTGCTGCCTCGCTTGCTAAACTGCTGGAGAGCTCAGTGGCTTAGGTCTTTGGCTGTGGGTGGAGCCAGAGGTTGGGGGGGGGTTGATTCCACCACCACCCCCTTGGCATCCTTGACAGGGGTTGGACTCTGTGATCCATAGGGACCATCCCAGCTCTGTGGCCCTGAAAGACGATGGAACTGATGAGTCTAGCCATCCTCCCCAATCCACCCGTTTGCTTTCCATCTCTGGGCATTCAGCATTCATCAAGAAAAATGTTCCCTATTAATTGCTCCAATTAAATAAAGGAAACACCATGTTTTTTGCTCTATAAGACGCACCTGACCGTAAGACACACCTCGGTTTTAGAGGAGGAAAACAAAAAAAAAAATTAGCTTAAGATTTCGTGGTGGGGAATCCTGGCTGCAAAAGGGGAGGGCAGAGGCTTGTGGAGGAGACCTCCTTGCAAACGAGGTGATTTTTGACTTGGGAATTCAAGCTTCAAAAGGGGAGGCTTGCAAATGAGGTGATTGGGACTGGGGAATCCAAGCTGCAAAAGGGCAGGGCAGAGGCTCAGTGGAGACCTCTTTGCAAATGAGGGGACTTTGGACTGGGGACTCTTGGCAGCAGAAGGGGGTGGGTGGGGAGAGGGTGGTAAATTTCTATGTCCAGAGGCAAGCTTTCATCTTGGCCAAATTAAAATCTGTTCATTACCCTAATTCCAAATCAGGTGAAAACCCTTTATCGAATAGACAGGATTTCCATCCACCACATTCCAGCCATTCCTGGAACCTTCCAGAACAATCCTAAGCAGATATGCTCATGGCAGGAGTTTTAGGATGAACAATATGACCCCCTGTGGAAGTGAAATAGCGCTAGAGTTCACTGTGAAAAGTAAATTTCTCCTATTTGAAACTATTCAATGTGAACGTCTTTAACATAGCTCTTATTTGGCATTCTATCAATGCCGTTAGAATTCATTAGTATTATTAGCCATTACCATTTATTAGGAAATATTATCCTATCTTTGGGGGTAAAAAAGGAAAGGAAATAAATCAAGCACTTAATGTAACAGCAGAATTTATAACATGAACCACAGAGGGGGCAATCTGATTGTCCAGTCCAATGTGTTTCACCCTTGTGTGCCCAACTGTTTCTTGACTAAAACTAACAGAAACTTCACTACTAGCTATGCTGGTTATAATTTCTGGAATTTTTCATCCAAGAACATCTAGGGACCCAAGGCGCGGGAACCACTGGCCTAGTGAGAGAGGTTCAGGACCTTCCTTTGTTGATACCTACAGGATCGAATGGAGAAGCATCCGGCTTTCAGGTTTTTATTTTTCCCAAGCCAAAATGGGAGAAGGCAGCCAGCTTCAGCAAGCTTGACAAAGACACGGCAGCACAGTCAACGCCCATATTCGCTGAAAGCAAGAGACACTCTGGCAACTGAAGTCAAAAAAAGCAAATTTTCCATTTTTCATGCTCAGTATTTTCCATGAGTACATGGCAAAAAGCTGACAGGTCTTGGGGATACTGTACATCCTCAATCCAGCTCTTTCACACCATCAATTCACCAACTTTTGACCTCTCACCACATTCCAGCTTTGGGTCTTTGTGTGCAGACAGGGAAAAGAGATCAAAGATTAGGTCACTTGGGGAAAAGCCTCTTATCTCAGAAGAGATCCATACCACACCAAGGACCACAAGATTGCAGCATCGAAACCTTAGCAGAGGGTCAAACTGCACAGAGGCAAATAGGTCTAAGTTCTTCAAAATACGTCCATCCCAGTATCTGACATTGCAGGACCAGAATCTAGGTTCTGGCCCTGGTTCCCAACCTTGGCTGCCTAGCTATCAAATTCTGCAGCTCCTGAAGCTTCCATGGCAGCTTCAAGGGAAGCCCCACATAGTGTGCCAGACAGTAGTCAGTTGTGGAGACTACCAGTGTGGAGACCAATATTGTTCGGCACCCATCATCCAGAGAGAAGGAACACAACTGGGCAATTTCCCAAAGCTGACCATCGTCATTCAAGCTGCAAAAGAAGAGGCTTGCAAACGAGGTGATTGGGACTGGGGAATCCAGACTGCAAAGGGGGAGGGCAGAGGCTCCTGAAAAAAGGGGAGAGAAGAAGCTCTTTGCAAATGAGGTGACTTTGACTGGAGAGTCTTGGCTGCAGAAGGGGATGGGTGGGGAGAGGGTGGGGAATTTCTATGTCCAGAGGCAAGCTTTCATCTTGGCCAAATTATAACCCGTTCATTGTGGGAATTGTAGCTCACAAGTCAGTTCCCGAACTATGACGTAAAACAACAGAGAAGATGGCAAAGCCACCCCAAGAGATAATAAACGGACTCTGTTTTCTTCCTGGCTGAAACCCAGGCGTAAGTCCACTTTATTTATAAGCATATCCATTCCAGCAGCCTCTTACCATTTTAATAAACTGTTACTAGGTTATATGTATATTTTCCAGTGTCAGGGCAGGAAAACATGGGCTGCTAATAAGATTTAAAATGAATCATTTAATAGCATATTGAACGTGATCATCCAAATAATTCAGCACGCCTGTCGGCTGGTTTTCTGAGGGGCTTAATTGCCTGTGTTGTCTCTGCGATTATGTGCACTGTCTGTTAACCAGAAGACAAATAGGCAACCGCTTGCATTTGGCATAGATTTCTCCTGCTAAAAAAACCTGTATGAGAGAAGGCGAGCTGAGTTTTGCCCTCTTCCAGAAAGTCCTCCTGACAGGGCAACAAATTCGGTCACTCCAATAGGGGGAATGGGTTCTATTTTCATGACTTTAACAACGGGAGAGATTTCTTTCAACCTTCTGCTTAGGAAGGCTCTGGGGTGACAATGTAGCAAAGGCTTCAGATGATTCTGTTTGATCCTCTGAATATTTTTCACAGCCAGTTGGACACACTCATCGTGGCTGGAGGAACAACATTAGAGGTGAACCACCAGCTTGGCAGTTCGTGACGGTCCAGACAATGGCTGAACAGACGTAGGGTAGTTCAGTGTCCCGCCCACTCCAGCAGGCAGTCAAAGGCAGTGCCCGGAGGACAGGAAGGCATGGAAGATGGGGGTCTAATTCTGAGTCAGGGGGGGACCCATCAGAGGGGACAAAGCACTGAACACTTTGTTCTGCGGTCATCCAAAATGGCGCAAAAGTTCTGAACAGGCCCATCACTAAACATATTACATTTTTGCTTTTTCCTAAATTAGCCCCCGGTCTAAAACCAAGCCGATAACCCAGCCAAACCTGGAGACAACACAGGAAGGCATTCATTTTTAAAAACAAAACAAAAAAGTAAGTAAGCTGGGAAAGAAAGGGACCAAGGCCTAAATGTACGCCTGGAATTATTTCTAGAGATGGACTCGAATCCAAAAACTGGTGGCTTGTGTGATGGCTCATGGCCACCCGGGAGCCACGAACTATCACAAACGGCCTAAAATGCTGTACAAACTGTTTCACAGTTTGTTTTTCAAGTTCATGACAGGGTCGGAAACGCTGCAGGTATAAGCACACAGGTAGCAGCCCAACGTCCATGCAAAAGACCAAGTCTGCTGCCTCTCTAGATGTCAGTAGAAGTGGTAGAGGAATCGGGGGGCTGGTTCAACACAAGGTAGGAAGGTGACTGGG
>JAHTLZ010000008.1:18103625-18130961 GCA_023846285.1 Phrynocephalus versicolor | reverse complement strand
AAAAAATAGAAAAAATATTTGTAAGTCAAGCAGACCATATCTAAAATTTGTAAGGTGGCAGTTAAAATGCCAACAGTTTCCCGCTCGTAAGTCGAATTGCTCTTAAGTCGAGCTGCTCTTAAGTCGGGGTACCGCTGTAGCTGCTTGAAATGACAGCAGGGTCTACCTAGTCATTATTCTGTCTACCACGCTAATCCCACAGGTCTTTGTAACTCATCAGGTGCACTGGCAACCAGCTTCCAGAGTGCTTCTTTTTGTCTAATCTGAAGTTTTCTAGAAAGCCGCTTTAGACGGAACCGGATGTTTGGCTCACTTAGCCTAATAGAGTTGGCTCCAACTCACAGCATCTTTTGCATTTTGCGACGGACTCATTCCTAGCCCTCACTGGACAGTCCAGATACTTCCTGGTGGTATCCCATCCTCCAGATATTAATTGGGGGCAACCATGCTTAGCTTCAAAATCCGACCAGATCAGGAACGTTCGGCGTAGCTTTGGGGATAGAAAGTTCAGCAAACTCCCCACAGTCTCTCACAAGGGATAAACAAACGGGCCTCAGCGCTGTGGCTTACGTCGGCCAGACGTCCTTTTCGTCCAAACTCTCCCTGCGTTCTAGCGCCACTGCCTCCCAAATTCTCACTCTGCTGCTCAGCCCTTGCCCGCGGCCCGCCATCCCCCTGCCCCCTTTCCCCTCTCCCCACTTTTGCCTTAATCATGCGAGAGGCGACAGCGGCTGCTTGTATCTCCTAATTGCAAAAATTAAGGCCGTACCTGGAGAATGCGGCCGCCGCGGAAAAATTAAATTATTCAAAGGACGCCGGGCTATTAATTATGCATGTCCTTCAAATCTTTCATCTCTTGATAAGCTTCAGCAGCTTTGGGGAGGGTGCAGAAGGGGGAGATGGAGAAGGAGGGAGGGGCAGGCGAAATGGAGCAGACACGCAAGCGCGCACAAAGCCCTAAAAATACATTCACACACACACACACACACACACACACACACATACAAGTTGAGGGGAAAGTCTGCTGAATTTAATGAGGCAGAAGCCAGCCAAGGGAAGAGGTGTCAGGAGGACACAGATGCTGTAGGCAAGATTCACCACCCAGGCAACGCTGGGGGGGGGGGGCAACGTTCAACTTTTGCTTGAAACAAAACACAGGCTTAAGGTTGCTCCACACGCTAAGCTCAACGAGAGGGGAGCAACCAGCCACCCCCTCCTCGCCAACACACACCTTTGACGGGCTTTTCCTTATGTTCTGCTTTAAGCACAACTCTACAAAACTGCCATAAAAATAAAATAAAATAAAATACAGTGGACCCTTGTATAGCAAACAGTTTGTATAACATAAAATCTGTACAACATAAACAATTCTGGAGATAGGGGAAATTTGCTGAACAGAATCGCCTATGGGACAAATCCATACAACATAAAAATCAGATTACTCCATTTTCAATGCATTCCTATGGGATATTTGTATAAAGGAAAATTTGCTTAACATAATTTCATTTGGAACGAATAAATTCCTTTATACAAGGTACCACTGAAATTAAATGAGGAGGAGGAGACAAGCCTGAAAGGGGAGGGGCTTAGAACACCAGAAAAAGTTGGAGACTATAGGAAAATAGGGCAACCTAGCATGAAATGCACTGACTCAATAAATGGAGACACAGCCTTGGGTTTGCCAAGACCTAAGTAGCATTGTTAATGACAGGTGCTTCTGGAATCTGGATGCTATTAATGGATTAAATCAGAATTGACATAACAACTGCCAACCGTAGCTGGGGTTTTGCTTGAGTAAGAAAATGTATGCAGCTGGTGAGGAAGGATGTAGGATGTAGCATTTGTGAATGGAGCATCTAGGGAAAACTAGGGAAACTATGTGTTAGGGACCTGATATCCATCCATCCATCCATCAGTTCCTTCCTTCCACCATCTGTGCTTGCCTGCCTGCCTGCCTGCCTGCCTGCAACTCCCAGGCAGAATGTCTGAGTTTCCAATCCAGAGACCCAAACCTGCAGACACTGACATTTTGCTCACCTAGAGAACAACCTAGCTCCAAAGCTGCACAGCCTACATCTGTCCTTGTTTCCTGGGGTTAATAGACAGTACAACGAAGAGGAAGGAGCTGCAGTGCTTCATGGGAGTGAAAGTTCTCTGGGAGAGAACGGTATAGAGCCTAAAGGAGAGTGAGGGTGGGGTGGGTTAGAACTCCCAGAACGGTGCCGGGCTAATTATTGAACAATTCTGGGAGTTGGAATCTGAAAAATAAAGAATAACGCTACCTTTGTACAGTATCTATCTTCCATTTAGCAGGCTTTGTTTTATGTTTGCTCAGTGGAAAACATGTGTGGGCTTCACTCCAAACTCTTACTGGGATAATTATTATAGATATCCTATTTCAACTATGAGGGTGAAACGGGAACAGGCCTTCATTTTAAAGCCTAGAGCGGCCTTGTTGTCAATGAGCACTTATGGGTTTGGAAAGGTCTGGTTAATAACGGCAGGAGACCAATCAAATTCTCCTTTAAAAACCTCTTTGGCTAGCAAACAAACAGAACCCAACTCAACCCTTGCCTCACCACCTGAAACTTCATATGTCATGCTACATGCTTTTAGGGAAACACGTTTCGTCTGCTAGCGAGCGTCAGGGAGGGACAAGTGATGATGATGAAGATGAAAAAAAGGTGTGTGTGTGTGTGTGTGTGTGTGAGAGAGAGAGAGAGAGAGAGAGAGAGAACAAAAACGAGCAGCATGTGATCAGAAATCCAGATGGGTGAGTATCATGAACAACTTACAAGCACTCAGCGGCTTATAAGCTACTCCTACCTAGAAAGGATAGGACTTGTTTTCAGTCATCCCAGAGTGCATGTGTGAGCCCAGCACCAGGACAAAGGACACCCTGGATGTTGGTCGATCCGCGAATGAGAAAGACCCAACTCAACAAGTCCGGGACAAGGAAAAGATGGGAAAAGAGATAGAAGAACCTGGGGAAATGTTCTTTAGAGGACAGAGACAGGCTGAAAAGGCGGAGACCAAAGAGAAACAGTCCAGAACCATTATGGAAGGATATTTGGCTGTAGTTAAAAAATACAAAGCATTGGAGTGGTTGAAGGAAGAATGGGAAGAGGCATCCAAAGATGTTAGAAATACAGGGAGTCAAACTGAGAAATGGGAGATTAAAAGTAACTCGGTGGGCATCCAGGTGATGGAGGTAACTCAGAAGGAAACCAAAATTGGGGAATTGGAAATCGCGGGGAAGCTCGCCATCCCAACCCACCAGGATGGATCCTTGGATGGGGGTGGGAGCACCCACTACGAGCTCTCCCTCCCACTATCCAGAAACCCCATGGGGGTCTCGGGATGGGTCGCTATCCCAAGATGTAAAGAGAAGGAATAATCCCTTTGTTGAAGAGGGAAAAGTTGATGTTAATGTTCACTCTATAACCGGGAGTTTGCCAGTTTTGACACCGAATGTTATTTGTCAAGAGACCGGGAAAAATGTCAAAGCCAGTTGTAAATTTTTCAATAAAAGTTTATTTGAATATTGCAATTCTCCAAGTCCAAATGCTCAATTGTCAAGTGATCCACTGATCGACTTCAACGAACCCTCACAGCATGGGACATGTAAGATTGGGCTCATGCTACAGGAAGCCAGGTTAGACACCACAGGACATGGCGAGTCATCCAGCGCCGGAGGCATTCGAGAGGAAGTCAGACCCACCCTCAGTCAGATGGGCTTTGACTTGGATTCGCGCCTTGAGGAGGGGGTTGGGCTAGATGGCCTTAGAGGGCCCTTCTGGCTCCATCATTCTGGGATTCTGCTTGAGGTGGCTCAGCGGCACCTTGCAGAAGCCACGCTGCAGGGCAAAAAAAGGCTGACCTTGCTGTGTTGCTCTGAAGTTTGCTAGGAGGAGGAGGAGGAGGACAAAAGAGAAGAAGGAGAGCCATCACCAACACCAACACCAACATCAACACCCGCTTCCCTCTGTGCAATTATTACCCTCATTCCTTAAGCCTAGGACACAATTCCAGGGCAATAATTCAGGGCTCCATCAGAACTTCATGACAGTTAGAGCTGTTCGGCAGTGGAATATGTTGCCCCAAAGGAGGGTGGTGGAGTCTCCTTCTTTGGAGGTTTTTAAGCAGAGGCTGGATTACCACCTGTCGGAAATATTGTGATGGGGGTTCCTGCATGGCAGGGGGTTGGACTGGATGGCCCTTGAGGTCTCTTCCAACTCTATGATTCTATGATTCTATGTTGCCTTTCACCGCTGTACAATGAAGAATTTGGAAATTAATTGTTCCTGCTGGGAGCTGAGTGGACCGACATGGCAAACCAAACAGCTCTTGATGCTGTGAAATCATTTGCCTGCAGAACACCAACTGCTGCGGAGGCATGCAACCATTGTGTGCAGTGATGGGTAGGGACTGGGTGGCAGGAGCACAATCCTTTATAAAAGGAAGCTAAGATGCTATCATCTTCAGAGGAAGAGGGAAGAGACACAAAAACAATGCAAACTGTTCATTGTTCCTCATTAATTTAATGGTGGGGGTGTCTGTCCCAGGCTTACAATGAGAGAATGGGAGAATTAATGAATATCCTCACATGTTAATGGTACCCTTTAGACTCCACATAAAGATTTACTTAGGCACAAATGACAGTGAGAAATTGCTGATGCAAGAGAAAGCCCCAGGCCAGAACCACTGGGTAATCATCATCCAGAGCTGCCAAAAGAGTCTTATGTAGTCACAAACTGATGGAAAGCACCCCAATTGGGGGGGGGGGAGAAGAGTATGGGTTGCTTCTTGACATTCCAGCCCATTTTTAAAAAAAGAGGTGGGGAATTAACTTGGACATAGTGGAAACCCTCACCAGTCTGAGTCCAGCCTTCCTGGTTTGAGAAGATTTCAAGGGCAACAGCCCTGGGGAATATTCTTATCTTCCCCAGCACCTTTTTCAGCTCTCGTTTCTGGTCTACCGGGAGGGATGCTCCTGTTGCCACCAGCCATTTGTCATCATTAACTCCATCCTGAAGGATATTCGGAGCCGGCCAAGGGAAGAGGAGGCTGGGGATGGGGTGGATTCGGAGGCACTAAGGTCAAGTCTATCATAAACCCACCCACTGCCATTCTGAAATCAGCCTTCCTGACAGCCTTGTCTCTGGACACTCAAGTCGTGTTGGTTTTTGTCCCACACAGTGTGTACACCCAGTCTGGACTTACTTCCTGCATCTACAGCCTTTCTTTTCTGAAAGGGAGGAGGCGAGGGACAAAAAGCAACCCCCCAGACATGCTCGCTTTACTCCTGCAGCTCTCGTTGTGTTTATTGTTATGAATCACAATGCATATAACCCCAGAACTACCCGCGGGGGGGGGGGAGCATACAACCCCCTGAAGATTTTCAGGTTTCCTTTTCTTTTATTTCCTTTTTTCAAAAGGCTAATCAGACTCCTACTCTTTAAGAATGCTAAATATGCATTCAGAAGTGTATAGGCGTTTGGCTTAGTGAAAACATTTAAAGCTTTAAAACAAAGAATATATACAAATACTAAAAACAGAAATCACCGCAAAAAGGACAGTGAGCAAAATGCAACACACACACAAAAGCAGTAAGGCACCTCTATCCATTTAAAAAAAAACCCACTGAGGCACCAAGGGGAAGCCTGCCTGAAGAGAAAAGTATTTGCCTTCTTGCAGGAGCATCCAAAGATTGAGCCAGCCTTTAATTCAGTGGCAGGGAGTTCCAAAGTCTGGGGGCAGCCACAGAGAAGGCCCTCTCCCATGAAACCACCAAACCCACTCTCTAAGAATGATGGCTCTTTTCCACATGAAATCACCATCAGTACTGAGACAGAAACAAATATGAAACCTATCTATCCTGACACATACACCGATCAAATAAAAACTAGAGTAGTCCCATTCAAATAGACTGCTACTTTTTTCTGAAAAACCTCACACAAAAATCTCTGAGTAGATTCCTTAAAAGAAGAAAACAGCAACATTCATTCAGGTCATATCAACACATCATTTTAAATTCTTCATGAATCTTCTCTCATCTGACGTATAGATCAGGCCAGATCCAGCCTTACTCTGTCATGGGGGCAGATTCATCAAGTATGAAAAGGATCATTTTAGTGCCAAGTCAAAAGATATTTAATTATTAGAACCTTTGGGCGTTGAGGAGCATGGCCTGAACAGGTTTTAATTCAATGGTTTGAATATTTGAATTTTAAGTTTTAAGCAGCTTGGTTTTAAGTTGTTTTAAACGTCTTAGGTTTTAAAATTGTTTTGTTAAATTCTGTAACCTACCCTAAGATCCTGAAATACAGTGTATGTCTGTTCTCTGCCATCAAGTCAAAATCAACGTCCATCACAGGGTATCAGCAATACAGGATGGGCTATAAATGTGCTAAATAAACTTCAAAAGTAACAAAAGGGATATACAGATTCCCTTTCGGACGTTTAATTTTTGCCCCCTGGGTTGCAAGAGCCTCCCCACATCTTAGTATTTATTTTGGACAGAGAGTAAACATGTTTTGAATCCCAACAATAAGGAAAGAAGCACCAGCACAACTGCACATTGTTATGCAGTCAGGTCTCAAATAAAAGTTTTGACTCATCCTGGAGAACCGCAAAAAGTGTTGTGTGATTGATTGGCAGAGGACAACAACCTGACATTTGGCAGGAATCCAACACATAGGGGGAGGAACGGAGAAGAGAGAACAGCGGGCCATTTCGTGACTAGGGAGCAGCCGGCGAGCTTTCATTGTCCAAAAGATGAGCTGAAAAGAAAGATATGAATTTGCCTGGAATATCAACAAATGCTCTTGCATTCCTGTATGAAATGTTTCTGGCTAGACTTGCCACGAACTACCCTTAGCTGTGACTTATTGACCCTTTTGGATTGCTCAGTCCTCCATGCAGCCGGACATTTCAGAGCTATCGTTTTAGAAGGAGAACCTTTTCTAAGAAGGGAACACTGGAAAAAAAAGTTATTCTGCCCGATTCTGATCTGGCTAGATTCTGCTCAGAACAACACCTTCCAACCAGGGATGTGTGAGAGTCAAAGTACATTGAGGAACACGGAAAGTTCCTGGCCAAAAAAAGGTGAAGACTGTGGATACATTTGGGTGTCATATGGGCTGATCCTTCCACTCTGGGGACCACAATTAGACCCCCCCCCCCCCAAAAAAAAGCCTTGCATATAAATTATTCAGACATGGTTTATCGTTCCATTCTTCTAAGGACATTGCACTTCGACCAAGGCTATATAGGAAAGGGAACAGAGGCATGTTCCGAAGAGCCTAGGGCACACGCACACATGCACACACGCACGCACACACACACACTTTTCTCTCACATTTTCAAATCTGTTCCTTCAAATAAAAAAAAAAATTTATATATCTTGAACAAAATTGTACTTGATAACCTCAACAGCCTTTTGCCTATCAACCAGTAAGGAGAGAATTGTGTTGCAATCCCGTATAACCATCAGATATGGGAGAAGAAGAGGCAAGACTACTTCAACTCGGACAAACTAACAGGGAGGAAGAGGTGGATGACAGGAAGCCAAGTCAAACACTTTATGGTGGTCTTCAATGTTGGGTAACTCATAAGAACATAAGAACGCAAGAAGAACCACGCTGGATCAGGCCAAAGGCCCATCGAGTCCAGCTTCCTGTATCTCACAGTGGCCCCATTAAATGTGTCCAGGAGCACATGAGACTCGGTATCTCTCTCCTGATACCACTCCCCTGCATCTGGCCCTTGAAATACCCCAGTTTTAAGCCTGGAGATCACACATCTCCATCATGGTTTGTCACCTGTGATGGACTTTTCCTCCAGGAATCTGTCCAATCCCCTTTTGAAGGCATCTAGGCCAGGTGCCACCGCCACCTCCTGTGGCAGGGAGTTCCACAGACTAACAATATGAACTGCAGCTCCCAGAAATCCTGGCCAGTACAACTTGTGGTGAAGTCTTCTGGGAGTTTTAGTTCAACAACATTTGGGACCCAAGTTTGGGAACCACTGCTTTAATCAACACGTAGGATAAGAACTTAGGATAAGATAATGAAGAACAGCATTAATAGACAACATTACGTTAAAGCTAAAAGGTTACAAGTAGTTATAAACACAAAGAACTCCCAGGGGTGGGAGAGGCTATCAGGTCTATATCTTGCCTTCAGCATGCACTGCTCTGTGATTGGTTCATAAAAAGGTAAAGAAGGGCTTAATTTGCAAGGCACCCCTCTGTGAGGAAGTTGTGTTCGGAGAGAAGCAAGTGTATTGTAGGGGATACACAAGGCCCATAAGATTTATTTCTCTACTGCCCCCACCACACCCCCAAAGGAGGGCATCACATGTGCAAGCATGGGTGCACACTTTTCTACTTCCAACACAATCATTTCCACATTAACACCAAATCTAAATTCCACACTGCAGCAAGACAGCCAACCGGTGTTGCATCAGCAAACGATAAGCTGTTTGGAACTGATGTACAGAAGGGCACTCTTCTCCTTTCCAAATATAATCTCCCAAAATGTATTATTTACTGTGTGCACACTCATGTCATGGTATGAGCACACTTTTTAGCACTGACTAGAGACGAGCACGAACTGACAATTCAGCTGTTTGTGCTGGTTCGTTTTTCATCTGAAGACGTCTTGGGTGCTTCCCAGCCCCGACTCCTCCAGAGGGCCCGCCCCCTCATAGGCGGCACCCCAGCTTCTCTGCCCCGCCTCCTCTGAGCACAGCCTCTGAGAGGCTACCTGATGGAGGAGGCGTGGCTGGGAAGCGCGAAATACCTGCCCGAATCAAAAACGAACCAGCACGAACTGCTAATTCATGCCCATCTCTAGCACCGACCCCCTGTGGAGTTGCACTTCCCTGCATCCACTGTTGCAGACAGCTACTCGTAATCTCCCAAACAACCCAAACAAACTCCTCAATGTTCTTTCCAACAAACACTCCACAGAATTGATCTGAACAGGATACCAATGATAGAAGGCTGCTAGGAAAGACATCACGATCATGCTATTTCCCCAAAGAGTTGCAAATGTGTAGGGTTTTTTTTAATAAAGCAGTTACTTACTAAGCAGCTGGCTCTTAAGTCCCAGGAAAATGCCCGCCTCCAGCTTCATCACTATCCTTACTAGCTGGCAATGAGACGTGCCAACACAAACGTTGGCTGCTATTGGGAAAACACCTGCAACAAGTGAGAAAAAGCAAAGAGCATATGTCTGAATGCAGTCAGCCTCCTTTGATGATTGGATTTTTTGCAAACTCGCATGTCGCCTTTAGTAGGTTTGGCCGGGAGGGACTTCTCTGGGCTGGGATGACTGCCAATCTGTCCAACACTAGCCAATCGTTCCTTCCCTGTGCCTGAATTCAAACGGAGCCTTGCTTCTCTGCTGAGACTTTTTCCCCTTCTCCTTAGTCTGTTGGAAGCACTGAATCTGTTGAAGTCTGTCCACAGAAAGCAATCATGTTTGTCAGTTTGCTGTCTAATCTATTCAACTCTAGGGAATGAATCCTTTTATTCTTTCTCCTACTAATGTCTCAAAGGGAGTGACTGAGACTATAAGTGACAGTTGAGGAAGTTAAAAAGAGTGGACTATTCTGGGAAACTTGGAGCTATACTGCTATCTGGATCCCTGCAATTCTGCTTTGCAGCTAGAAGGATTTAACCTAAAATTCAAGACTTGGCAACAATTTGAAGACAACAATAAACATCTCTTAAACCTGAGGCAGGCATTTCACTCTTTCCCCAACACTAGAGGCAACATTTGCTTCCCTCGAAGTTTAAATCAGTGAAGTTTTCACTTCCTTAAAGCTTAAAGCGTAATTGCTCTTATTAAGTAATTGGCACTTATTGCTTTGGTGCCAAATGTACGTTTTTGTTCAGCTGTTTAAAGAAACATCTTGAGTACAAAGAGACGTGTCACTCTGTACGGTGCTGGTTTCCTCTGAGTTCAACTTAAATGAAGTCATTAAGTAAATTAATCTATTCCCAGGGCTCCAGGGAGCTAAAGGCAATCATAGAAGACAGACCTTATATTGGAAGAATGAGTACCAATGAATGGGTGGTTCTCTTTGCATGATGCAGAAGTCATGTTGATTGGCCTCACCCTGCCAGATCTTGATGCTAAAGCCAATTAGAGAAATTACTTTCAAGAAGGTGTCAGTAAGAACTGGCACCACCACCCCGTTGAAGGAACCTCAGCAAATCCACTGCAGGACTTTGAAGTCGTTAAACTGATGATCAAGTAACGCTGCTGTTAGTACTTTCCTTTGCTACTTCCTTCAAAACATAAGAATAGAATTCTATAAAGACAAAATCCTACAAGGGCAGGACGTGCAGCTTCATCAGGTTTGGGCTGTAATGCTCCCACCCCACATACAGGCGGCTGCTTGCACTGCACCAAAAATACAGGGGGGAGCTATTTTTTTGCTTTCATTTCCTTTAAACACACACACACAAACACATGCATTTTCACTTTGTGCACTGCATTGGAGATGGATTCTATTCCTGGTTACATCCAAGACCTCAAGTCTACCTCTTAGAAATAAGACAATTTTTAAAAAATGCCACCAAGGTTAAAAAAAAAAGTCTTATGTGCTGTCATGGCAGAACCAAATCATGCATCATCAGGTCCAGACCCCACCAAGGAGATCCAATGGGGAATCAAACTTCGAACCTATAATAGGCCGCTACCACACTTCAAACAGCAACTGCTTTTTGTTTTGAATAGCTTTCTGCCCTCCCCCGGTCGCTGAAGCAATTTCAGCATTTCGCACTTGGTGTTTTCTCATGAACCGGTTTCCCCGTCCACACTTTGCTAAACCACTTTTTGTTCTGATTTTGTCAAGCATTTCCCCATCATCTGCTTCTATTTCGGAAATGGGGGGGGGGGGTAACATCATGCCGTTGTTCTTCCATTCTAAGTAATGTAGCTAATTTTCCACTTTTCTAATGGCAGGATAAGGCAGACAGAGGGGGAAACCCGGAAAAAAAAAGGTGCATGGTGTCCGCAGTTTCAGCCAAATCACTTCAAAAAGCGGTCTAGAAATTGGTTTTAAAAAACACCTCCCCTGGTGGCCGTTGCGAGAAAAACCAACACAGCGGCTGAAAAGGGGTGTGGCCAAGGGGGCTTTGCGGAAAAAAGTGATTGGATATGCAGTAGGTGATTTTTAAGGCAATTTGACTTTAAGCAGAAGGTGATTCAAAACCTAAGTGCGGTAGGGCTCATGCCAGAGACCTAAACCACACCCCTATCCAGCTGTTCATAGCAGCTAAGTGAGATATGTAAGGCTATCTTAACGGTTCCATATTCCCAGTGAATGTTCATGACTGAGCAGGGATTCGAACCCAGGGTTTCTGGTCCCTAAATCATCACTCGGCCCACTACGCCACACTGGTTGTCGCTGGCAGTGCTGAAGGATTACATAAAGTGGGGGCCTCTCTTCTTGTGCTTCCCCCCTTGCGCACTCTTAAGTGTTTCCCATGTTCATTCAGGTTCCAAAATGGCAGGGAAACTGCCCTTGTCCGAGTGTGGCTATGAAGAAGATACATGGCATTTAGGCCGCATGTGAGTAGAAGAATGGCATCCCTATTCCGCTGTTATGCCCTTGTGGCCACAGTGACATCACCAAAAATAAGGGAGTAGATGCCGGTGGGTGTGAAATGTCATGTGCTGATTTATATGCGCAGAACCAAAATTGGGAACTTTTCATAATTAGAACTACAATGCTTCTGACTAGATGGGAAGACCAACAATTAGCTGCCAGGCAGCATCTGCGGTCCAGGCAGGTGCTGTTGTCCATAGCACAGCAAGTGCAAAGCCCCTGACCTCCAAACTTCTTAAGGAGCTCTCTTTTTATGCAAGTCATTTCCAACCAAGACTGATCCAATGACGGTGTGACACTCCCCCCCCCCCCCAAAAAAGTCCGGTTTACTCAGAACTTCTACTCAGGTCTTGGGAACTGAAGACGAGGGGTTTCTTTGGCTGCTTTTACACGACCTCTAAAATCCACTGCAAAATGCTCCCACCAGCAGTGGACTTAAAAAAAAAAAAAGTACGGCCATGCCCACTTAAGTGCGCCCCAGCACATTTTACAAGTACCTGGTCTGGAGGAGGTAAAATCCTTGTTGCTGTTATAAAGCATTGCGTGCCTGGCCCTCCTCCGCTTTTTGTTTGGTTTTGTTGGGTTCCCCCTCCTTTTAACAGACAGGAATCCTAATGGGCTGGAACAATTAGCTGCTGCCAACGGCAGGTGGAGGTGAGCCTGCATTTTTTTATCTCTCCCCTCACCACAGTCAGAAGCAATAGAATCAGAGTGTGGGAGGTGGGAACACAGGAAGCAGAACAAAAACCATGTTTGGGGGGATCTGCTTTTAAGTTGCCAGCAGATTTTAGGGGTCATGTAAAAGCAGCCTTTGTTGAGTCAATTCATCTCATATTCAACATTCTTCTTCACTGTCTCCTTCTCTTTTTTTACATGCATCCCCACCTTGAATCCCCAGATCTGCTTTGATCATAACCCCCTGGTCAGCACAGCTGGTGAAGAAGGCTTCTGGTAGTTTTAGTCCAAAAACATCTGTGGACACCCAGACTGGGAGTCTAAGCTAGACCCAACATGGTGGAGATCACTTTCCCGAGGTGGGTGTATGCTCTGCAAGCCCCCTGGATGAGAACTCTGCTTAAGGAAGGGACATGATGATTCCTAGCAATTTAGGACCTACAATTGAGTAAGGCATAAAAAGTAAGCGTGCACATGCTAAAAAGGACCAAACAAATGCCACACAAAAAGACTGCAAAACACAAGCAACACAAAAACACATGCAAAGCTGCATTCAACAACCCCATTCAGAGAGCCAGTCACTGAGGGAAAACTAGCCATCACCCCAAATCACTGTGCTCGGTGTGTGTGAATTTATTTAGTTAATTAGTTATTTAATTTCTACCTTGCCTTCCTCCATGTAGAGGGACCCAAGGCAGTTAACAAATGATTTAAAAACCCAAATGCTAAAACAATTATTTTTTACAAATTGCTTCTTTTTTTTCCTAACAAAAATCACACTAATAAACCAATTAAACATAAGCTTTAGAACTGCAGAATTGGATGGAACCATGTGGATTACTGAGTCCAACTCCAGTCAAGGCGGCACAGTGGGGAATTGAACTCACATGACCTCTGGTTTCAAACCTAAGCCACCAAGCTATCCAACTGTCCTTTAACAATACCCTTTAATCATCATCATCATCACCATCTAGGAACCGCACAGCTGGAAGTACCCTATGGTTCATGAACCCCCTAGTTAAAAGGCATGAAAGGAAATGTTATTAGATCAAATCCAGAAAAGCCTTTGACAAGATGCTACATCTGTGATTACTAACTAATGAGACACACCCAATGTATTTTATGTTTACTACAGCGGCCAGAGTTCCCCAGCTGTTGTTGTAATTGGTAACATTTTTCTAATTACTTTTTCTAGAAACAGCATTTTAAAAATATTTCGTTCGTGTGTGAGAGAGAGGGGGGGTAAAAGTGTTATTCTTCTTTTCAGTCCTTGTAGTAATGATTCTACACAGACGCATATGGTTGGGTTCAACAGCCAGGCCTCCATGCAGCACCTCCTCTGCAAGCAGGAGGCCAGACACTTGTATTAGCTGTAAAAGGCAGGGTTTCCAAGGTGGCGTGATAGCCTACGTGTCCAGAGGGGATAGGCTGCTGAATTCCTGGGGAGGGCTTAGGTGACGTGGCGTGTCACTTAGCGAGGGTCTTGATGATGGATTACTAAGCAGCTTGTTATTTCCGTACACGCCATCTCATGGCTAATCTGGGGGCAGAGATAAGGCCAGCTGGATTCCTCTGCATCAGGCCCCATGAGGTCCATTGTTCCCCTCATCTGGGGCATTCCCACATAGTGGGGGTCAATGAATCCCATGGGACCATGTGCAGCTGGGTGCTTATTAATATCTCCCAAGGGGGTATCACTACAAGTCCTACCATTCTCTTTTCAGTCCTACCATTTTGAAAGGGCATGGCTCAAAAGAAGTAAGGTTTCCAAGCTCTGGGGTGTGATCCTGAACTTCTTACACCTTGGACGTCTATAGTCCAGGAGCAACTGCTAGGCCATTGTCTGTTTCCTGGAACAGAACCCTAACTTTTGACTAATGCGCAAGAGATATCCAGCTGCCAATTCGGCACCAAGGCTCTACCTCATCAGGGTTTGTCGACTTACATTTCTCACTCCTATCCCAGCCATTCAAAAGATCCCTTGTGGACTCCCCGAGCCTGCGAGTTGCGTTAACATTTCAAGAGCCTGCCAGGTTCAGTGGTGTGTATGAGAAAAAAGCATGAGCCAGGGCCCGCTGACTGGATCCGGAGCCATCTCTCCTAGTCGTATGTGGGTTTTGATCCTTCCCATCTCCTTGAAGATCTCTCTCAGTGGGATAGCAGGGAATAACAGAGTCCCCAGGCAGCCTTAAGGGAACAGAAGTCAGAGATTATGATGGATGTCTGCAGTGTTGTGTAACTCACCGAGATACACGCCTCCTCCCACAGGACTCTCACAAAACCTCCAGAGAGTAACTCCTTGAAAAAGTCATCGTCTCTCTCCAATGCAGAGGAACCTGTCAGAAGTTAAAACAGCTTTCCTGGAATGGAATGGAATATATATGAGGTATATATATTGCCTGGGGATTAAAATCCACGTTACCTTTCTCCCTGACTTCTCCAGAAACTTCCTGTCAGTTTCTGTTTGCAGTCTTAGTATTGATTCACTGCTTTTGGGACTCCCAGAAAGATTTCCTGCTGATGATGGATCTGCCATTGATCGAAAATGAATATAACTTTGAAGACCCTTTTTATTCTGTCAAGCTTCGGCCTTTGACTGATTGCGAGGGAAGAGGTGTTTATGAGCGGCTGTGGCTTGTATTTTTATGCCTAGGTTTTTAATGGCTGTTCATCCTATATTCATATGTAGGGGTATATACTGTACATTCATCCGATACAGCTCAGTGCATTGGTGAACCAAGGATTAGGAGATCGATTCTGCGTTGTGCCTTCCAGAAGAATTATCTGCAAGAGTTCTACCAGAAGGGCAGATAAACCATTTCTAACTGCTTGAGACTCAGAAAACCTGGGGAAGAGTTAACATACCTCAGAATTTACTTGGTGACCAATTGTAGATCATTGGCCTTTTGGCAAAAAGAACAGGCAAGGGCCTTTAAATATCTAGCAGTGTTCCTCCAATATAATGATTTGTGCAAGGAGCATGCAGCATCTGTTGCACAATCAGCTCAGCACGTTTCCTCTGCAATTATAAAATTGTTTTACACTTGGGGGGAGGGGGATAAACCAGCAGCCTTAAAACTATTCCAGGCTAAGCCTCCCAACCAATTTCTTTATGGAGCTCAATTGGGTCCCTACTCATCTTTCACACCTCTGGAAGTAGTCCAATCAACATTTTTGAGAGCTATTCTTCAGGTATCCCATTGGGTGCCAAATGCATGGTCAGAAGTGGGATTCATGAAAGGTGAAGTCAGGGCTTGGTTGGCCATTTTTAACTTTTGGCTGAAATGAATTTTCTCCCCAAGAAGTTTAACTTCTCTGCTATTGTTTGATAATTAGCACTCAATATGGAGGGCAGCTTTACGTCTTAAACTTAAAACTTGTGTTCTTTCAATGGATTGCTTTATACAGGTGGGCTACCAGACAGCTAAACAAAACCTGAAACAACATATTTTGGAGACACCACCATCTAGGGGCTACTTCTAACAGCATATCAACTGATCCAGCATTAATTCTCCTTTAACCCTGCTGACTGTTTCTTTCCTTGTTTAACAAAGAATCAACGCAGAGCCTTCACACTTGCTCTTATGAATGCTCTGCCATCTGCAATACAAGAGGGAAAGTTTCTAAAGATCCCTTATCTTTTACGTAAGTGCTTTTGTGGGTCGGATAAAATAGAAACATTGGCACAGGTACTGTATTTCTTCATTGCCTCTTATATCAAGGAACTAGGGAAAAACTTATTGCTCCATACATAAAACAATTCCCTAGACGTCCTGAGGCATTTTACACCCACCTTCTACTGGGTGTACATCTTATTTTACATACAGTATGTTGCCCAATGTAGCTAACTTCTGTGCAGTGGCCATCATAATTTGTGCACAAAGCATTTCAACAAATGTTCAAGCAGCTACAGTTCAGTAGGTCTCAATTTTTACGGTATCCTCCCTCCCCTGTTTCTCCCTGTTTGAATCAGTATTATTGGTGTACATGCATTGTGGATACTAGTCATTGACCGTAATAAAGCTTTCCTTCATACTTGGTGACATGCAATTATTATTTAAAGCTGTGCTAATGTCCTATCTGTTTTGGCCTTCTCTATAACATTTAAGGGTCAAACTAGACCTGAAAGAGCATGAGTTTCATCCATTGTTCATTCCCTAAAGAGGAAGAGAAATCTACACCACTGGCAATGCAGACTAGGAGAGTCTCAATGTTGTCCAAAAAAAGTAACTTTTCTGGGCCATAGATGAAGTACTAGGTTTCCCACGCTAGGCAGAAGATCAGAGAAGCAACCTCTTTTGAACTGTTTACCAATGTATTGTTGGTGTTTTTCAAACCTCGCATGCTGCTTATAATAGATTTGGCTGGGAGGAACCTTTCTGGGATGGGGTGACTGTCAATCATTAAGATCATTAACCAATAGTTCTTTCCCTGTCTCTGAGCTCAAAGAGAGCCCCAGCTCTCTATATTCTCTTTTTTTTCCCTCTCCTTAGTCTGCTGCAAGTAGTTAGTCTGGTGAGCTTTTGCTCAAGTTGCAAAGTTGCATTTTGTTAGTTTGCTGTCCAGAACTGTAGGTAAAGCAATTTTTAAAAAATTATTTCAACTATCAATATCTCAGGGTCAGTTAATGAGATTATAAGTGCCAGTTGATATAAAAAGGGATTGAACTGAAGTGGAGGACTTTAACCTAATTCTCCCCAGCACTTCTGCTGCGCAGCTAAAGGAATTTCACCAACATTCCGAACTCCGCAGCACATATTTATTTAATGTATTTATTTATTTATTTGAATTATATACCACAACCATCTAGCTTCTAGCAGAAAGCTATATGATCTTCCTTGTGTGGTCCAAGTGTCCTGCCATCACATTCTCTCTTGTAGCTGTACTAAGAACGCCCCCACTGTGTCAGAAATGCCTTCCAACAGATCATCTGGGCTTGCCTCCCTCAAAACCATGCCAAAAGACAAGCTCTTGACAAGACAAGGAACTGATGCCAATGATGGTGCCCTGGAGACCAAAGGCTGGTGGAGCCTCCAGTCTCCACGAGGAAAGGGTTACACACGCAAGGCCATTAATGAATGGCCGTGTAGCAGGGGTAATAGAAACAAATTGGTGTCAGGTTAAGGGAATACTGAAATGACCTCTAGCTACTGCCTTAATTGCTTTTCGTTTTTCTTGGCCGCTGGATATATATGAGCTTGTCACAACACAGCCTGTACTTGAGAAAAGTCCCTTTGTTCCGATGAAAATCAATTTGGCCGTTATATATCCCAGTCTCATTCTTGGGGGTTTGGTTACAAGATCTATTGGAAAGGAAATAGAGTGGCAAAACCTCCCTGCAGAACAAAAAATTAGGGCCCATAACTCAAAGGTTAAGTATAGGTGTCGTGCACACAATGCAGGACCTCTTAGAAGCCTTCAAGGGCAAACTAGGGAAAATGCTTATACCCCTCAAAAAGGACTATTTTTTTCACAAGGGTTGTATATCTATTTGACACAGCACCTGTTTTTTTTTTCCTCATCTCCATATAGTGCATTTAGCATGCTTTAGTTTTGTCATTGGCTATTGAAAGGTGACCATGGGCTTAATTTAAATGCCTAATTATGAGGCATGTTATTTCTCAGGAAATCTTCTCTTATGAAAGGAAAATAAGATGCCTTATTTTCGACAGAAGCCATACAGTGGAAACGAGAAGCGGGGGACTCTTCTAATGTATTCATGGCAGGCTCATCTTTATTCTCCACAGAGATTCAGATTCAGATTGTCTCCCACACTCAAGACACTGCAGTGCAATACAGAAAACGGTCCAAATAAAAACATTTAATTAACCTATATTATAGGATGTGTAACCTGCAGCCCCAGGCAAAGCCCCGTGCAGCTTATGAAGCTCTGTAGATATCACTCACTTTCTAGTATTTATTTATTTATTTATACCTGCCTTTGTCCTTTAAAATAACCCAAGACAGCTTACATCAGTAGAAGACAGTCTTTAAAATCTGGGATAATGCCCAAGTCATGGGTCTAATCTATAATTTTACCCATTTTCAAAAAGGGGGATAGGAAAATGCCGGGCAATTATAGACCAATCAGCCTGCTGTCAGTTGTGGGCAAGGTATATGCTAACAACATCCTGATTCGACTCAACTCCTGGATAAAAGATAATAACATACTTGGGCCAGAGCAAGCAGGATTTCGTGAGAATAAATCCACAGTGGACCATTGTTTAATATTATCTCATCTTATAGCCAAGCAAACTGCCCATACGAAGAGTCAACTATATGCTGCCTTTTTAGATCTTAAAGCTGCTTTTGACTCTGTAGACCGGGAACTTTTATGGGCCAAGTTACGGGCTGCCGGCTTAGACAGAAGACTGCCTTTTTTAATCCAAAGGTTACATACAGAGAACACTTGCTGCATTCGATTATCCAGTGATGGTGATCTTTCCAGCAGTGTTCCCATTAACAGAGGAGTTAAACAGGGCTGTGTTCTTGCCCCCACCCTATTCAATTTGTACATCAATGACCTTGCTCCTCTATTGCTAGGAGTAAACAGCCACTGCCCAAGATTGGGCCATCTGGCAGTGCCCATTCTTATGTATGCAGACGACATGGTACTACTTTCCCACACCAAGATAGGTTTAAGACGATTAATTTTAGAATGTATTAACTATCTTTCTTGCAACAAACTGTCCCTCAATTATAGTAAGTCCAAAATAGTTGTTTTCAGTAAGACCTGGAAACTCCATTCTTGAATTTTTCACAGGAGAGCAATACAACAAGTCAAAAAAATTAAGTACTTAGGTTTAAATTTTTTCTACCGAAATACCTGGGCCAGACATAGGCATATCACTATCAACTCAGCCAGACTGACCATCCAAGCTATCTACCGGTTCTTTTATATATGGGGTAATCAACATATCCCCAGTGCTCTGCAGGTCTTCAAAGCCAAGGTCATCTCCCAACTGCTATATGGGGTACCAGTTTGGCTGGACGCCATCAATCCACTGGTTGAAAAGCTTCAATCCGTTTTTCTTTATAAAATATTGGCAGTTCCACATTGTGTACCTTACGCAGCCCTCTGTCTGGAGGCTGGACTCAGCAGATTGAACACTCAGGCACAGCTAAGACAATTCAAATACTGGCTGAGAATTTGTTTTATCTCACACAAAGACCCTCTGATAGAGGGCATTCTCTCCGACCATTTTTACTCTCCCGGCCTTAAACAGTTTCTCCAAAGAATTACGGCTCTGGGCATTTCACCTGATCACCTGGGGGCACTACCTTTCATGCAGGCTTATAGGCTGTTAAAGCTTAGACTGCTAGACATTGAAAGGCAAGACCTTTTTGCAGCAGCCTCTAAAGCATGTTCTCCTCTCAGTCTCCAACTCCCGCTACCTGTTAGCAAGCTGGTCAGCTACCTACATCTTTTAGAGAATCCATAGGAACGACGTGCTTTCACTCTAGCTAGATGTAATGTGCTCCCCTCTAATGTCCTATACGGGAGATTCAGCTCTCTACCACTGGAGACTCGGTTATGTCCCTGTAATTCAGGGACCATTGAGTCTCTGGTGCATATGATCCTATATTGTCCTCTATATAAGGACATCCGCACTTCCCACCTAGAGCCACAGCTTGCTAGATTCCCTGGTCACCAGGACGAGGTCATTTTGCATAATCTTTTGTCAGGCTTAGACAAAACCCACACTAGGCAGATTGCCACATTTATTAAATTTGTTAATCCAGCGACGCAGGCCACAGTTACTCAACGGGCCTTTTGTTCCACACCTCCAAATATAGTCTGTTCGTTCTGGATGGTCTGCAGTAAATTTTGGCTGGACAAATATAATGATACATGGAAACATCCTCTTGCTCTCGTCCTGTTACAATGTTCCTATATTTCCTCCACCCTTCCCTGTTTTTAATTGATACTGGTTTGGGTATGTACACTTTCTCAATTGTGCATTTTATTCTCTATTGTTCATTGTCTATTTTATTTATTTATTTATTTATGCCAATAAAGGTGTCTGACTGACTGTCTGACTGACTGACAAAATCTTTTTTAAAGGATGTGTTAGATCCCACACCACAATGGTAAACAAAAGCAATACAGAAAACGCATGTGAAGCAACAAGACACAAGCATCCATTAGAAAAAGTATCTCAGACTTCCAGTAACTAGGGGGAAAGCCTGCCTGAAGAGAAAGGACTTAGCCCAAATGCGGAAGGACAGCAAAGATGGGCCCAATATGGCCTCTAGTGGGAGGAAGTTCCAGAATCTGGGAGCGGCAACAAAGAAGATCTCTTCCTGTTTCCCCACTTAGTGTCGAACTGGGCTAGTGTTGAACTGGCATTTGGGCCACTGTGCTGTTATAGTCCCTACTGTGTCATGAAGCTGAGTGGGTGACCATGCCTTGAGTGGGAGGTTGGATTTAATAGCCTTATGAAGATAAAGGTTCCCCCACACACACACACACGTGTGTGCTAGTCATGTCCGACTCTAGGGGCGGTGCTCATCTCCGTATTCAAACCGAAAGAGCCAGTGTTGTGCAAGTCCATGGCCATGTGGCCAGCATGGCTGCAAGGAAACACTATTTTACCTTCCCACTTTTTACAGTGGTGCCCATTTATGTATATACTTGCATTGACATGCTTTCGAACTGCTAGGTTGGCAGGAGATGGGGTGAACAGCGGGGGCTCACTTCACTGCATGGCACCCGGGATTTGAACCACTGAGCTGCCAACTTTGCAGCCAACATTTTTCAGTGCTCTAGCCTGCTGAGCCACCACACCCCTAATGGCCTTATAGGCCCCTTCCAACTAAAGTATTCTATAATTCTATAAGCTCTTTTGAGGATAAAGCCAAAGCCCCAGGCTCATCACTTGTAACTGGAGTGACAAGAAAAAATAAAGACGTCGAAGTATAAGGAGTTGTGCACATGTGAGTCAATATCTCATCCGGTCACTATGGCAACGAACATTGTGCTTTCTGTTTTGTTTTGTTTTTTTCTGACACACGCACTCACATTTCTTATGAAACCCATTTAAAAACCCAGGAGGAAGGCAAACTTTCCAGACAACTTTCTCATTTCTCTCCTTCCCCACCCCCACTTGGATTTCTCATTTCTTCTCTAGCTTACCTCCTTTCTCATTCTGTATCACTCAAACCCCTGAGCAGCCATGAGATGAGAGGAAGCTCCATTCCATCTTTTGCTTGTGCAGCCATGGGAATCCCTGTTTATTCCAAACCCACAAACACACTAAGGCAGAGACTTGTCCACCCAAAGGATCCGATACCAAACCATAAAAGGAGCAATATAGTGTATGCGGTCCAATGCAGTGAGGAGTGTTCAGACCTCTACATTGGAGAAACTAAACAGCCATTAAACAGAAGGATGGCCCAACATAGGAGGGGTAACAGCTCAGGACCAGAATCAGCAGTACACCTCCATTTGAAGGACAAAGGGCACTCTTTCAAAGATGAGGATGTGCATATATTAGACAAAGAAGAGAGGTGGTTTGAGAGAGAGTAAGGCAAGCCATTCATGCGAGCATTGAAAATCCCTCCCTCAACAGAGGTGATGGCATCAGGCATAGTCTATCTGCTACTTATCAGGCTGTGCTTTCCAAAGTACCGAGACAAATCAAAAAGCCTTCACCACCAAGGCCATAGCTAACGACCCATTCTTGATGGGTTTCAGCACCATTGTTCACCTTAAGGCTATGGATACTATTGTCTCCCTAACAAGCCTATTCAGGCCATTGTTCATCTTATGACCTTAATTCAGACCAGGGTGACAAGAGGTCAAAGCTAACTATAAGATGAAGGACTTGCACTAGCTGTATTCAGACCGATGAAGCTGTTTGGATGAACAGCGAAACGTTTCTATCTCTCAAAAAGAAGTCCAGTACCCATGACTCAACTTCCAGATGAGAATCCCTTGTTCCACTAACGCGCTTCCCTTTTTTTTCTTTAGGAGATTAACAACCTCTCCGTTTTTCCCTGCAAACTTTTTGGTTGACGGTTGGTTTATTAAAAGGCGCTGGCCCGGCCTCTCAAAGGAAGAGTAGCAAAGCTCTCTCTTAGAATGGCCTGCTTTTGGCACATCCCAGGTTCCTTAAAGAGCCTCGTGGCGCAGTGGTTAAAGGCCTGTCCTGCAGATAAAAACGGTGCTCACGACCTGGGGTTCAATCCCCAGTAGCCGGCTCATGGTTGACTCAGCCTTCCATTCTTCCGATGGTTGGTAAAATGAGTGCATAGCTTGCTGGGGGAGGGGGTGTCAATGTGTAGCTTGCATACTGTAATTAAATCTGTAAACCGCCCAGAGACTACTTGAAGTGGTATGGGGCAGTATATAAGCAGAACACTTTGCTTTTAATGGAGAAGAATGAGGCTGCAGCCACCCTATAAAAATACAGTCCTCCCCATCCTTGGATTTATCCAAATGCTCCAAGGGTGGAGGGAGCCTGGCCATTTTATTTATGACAGCCATCAGTTTTCAGAGCTTTAGTCTGCTGAGCCACCACTTACTGTTTAGCAATTTGTGTGAATATTGTATATTTTTTTTAGTGGTCAATAAAAGTGTTGTCTATTTTTTCATTTGCATTTTATTATTTAGTGGAGCAATGTAAATTGTGACATGCTCGCGTGTTATGTGCAGAAGGGGAGACTACCATGGAGAACACGGAAGCATGCACCCTCTATATCAGGCCTGCTCAAAGTCCGGCCCGGGGGCCAAATCCGGCCCGCCACGCCATTCTGAGTGGCCCGCGGCTGGCCGGCCCGCCCCTCCCTCCCCCTCCTTCACCCCATGTTTTTTTAAAAGAAAGTGGGTGGGGCTTGCAGTGGGGTGGCAGGGTTGGGGAGCAACCGGCCCCTGACACATTCTCAGCCACCAAATCTGGCCCTCCTTACAAAAAGTTTGGGCACCCCTGCTCTATACCAACAGTGGAAAAAAGTAGTACCATCTGGCGTGATCCCGCTGATTGTACAGCCTGTTTATTCTAGATGCCTGTGTGCTGATTTCCCTTGCTCTTAACTGTGCTTATCTTGGAAATGGTGAGCAAATGCACCCTCTTTCAGCCACCGTTGGCTTCCCCTGCCAAGTACCTTGGTGCTCTGAATTATTGCTCATTCAACATGCCACCCACCTGTCTTCCCACCCACCCCCTGCACCCACCCCCATTGATTTCAAGGTTTTAAATGGTTTAGGACCTTGCTATCTGGCAGAATGGCTCCTGCCACAAAGTACTGCCCAGAACACCCGATCATCTCAGGCAGGGCATTTGAGGAGCCGTCGCTGAAGGAGGCCCATAAATCTTTGAGAGAAATTGGGCTTTCTCAGTGGCGCCCCCCTCGGCTCGGGAACCAACTCCCTCCTAAAATCTGTCTGGCACCTTCCCTCCCAGTCTTTAAGAAGCATCTAAAGACGCAGCTATTTAAAAATGCTTTCCCCGGATATTAATCTGTTCTAATAATGATTGCTATTATGTATTTATTTTGCTTTTATCTGTAGCCCATTTTGCTCCTGTTCTATGTTTTTGTTATATATTGTTTACTAGTTATTGTGTTTATATTTACTGTATATACTTGTGCTTATCTATTATATTTTATATTACTGTTTGTGGTTTTGATTTCTGTTCAGTTTGTAAACTGCCCAGAGTAGCCACGTAGCTAGATGGAGCAGTATATAAATTTAATAAATAATAATAATAAATAAACTGTTTCTCAGAAATGTCTCTGAGATGCGTCCCTCTTCTCCATTGCCTCCACTGTTCATAGAAAGGCTGTTAGAGCAGAGATGGATGGGCCTCAGCAGAAGGACAGGCCAGATCGCATTGGGTGCCATTTCAGTTCCAGTAAAATGCTAAAATGTTGCCAGACTCTGCAACAAACCAATCAGGAATACTGAAGTTGGATTTAAAAACAAACATGAGATGCTACCTAACCTACAGGTTCCTTGAGCCAGAGTTGCACAGAGTGAAAGCAAATGCAACCATATAAACAAGAGAAAGGACATCGGGGAGGGGGGATTACTAACCATATTCTTCTGCTTATATAGGGAATGAGATATGGGGGGGTACAGTACAGGTGACCCCCATTTGTCAGGGAGATTTGACTGGTTGCGCTTGACCACAACTGGTGGTCATTTTGCTTTGCTTCTGACATGCCCCCCATACCAAATGGTGGCTTTGCAAAACAGGGGGACTCCCCCCCATCCCTTTAAGTATAGCATGTATTGTTGGGGATTTGGGGTATAAAAGTTTCTAGGAATTTGGATATTCCTTTAGTTAGCAGATATGCAAAAAACTATGAACAACCAACCACAGATCACCACACATCCCTTATGCACACAAGAAGTACGTAGTTCATTCTGTAGAGTCACTCAAAAAGCATATGGAAAAAGAAGCTATCTTTACTCCCAGTTATAATCATTAGTTGCAACAGAGAAGCTGATGAAGTATGCACGAAGCAACTAGAGTCTGAATTATATTTTGAGTATTTTTTTTCTTCCAACACCCAGCTTAACTGGCATTCAGTTCACCTTGGTGGCAACCACAGAGATGTACAGTCAATTGCTTTTGAATCATTTCCTGACTATCCAAATGACCGCGTTGTCCTTCTGAACTTTCTTCCTCCCTTTGCTGGCTCCGACACCCTACAAGAGACATCTTTCCTCAGATACACGTTCCTTCCCACCAAGTCTCCCTTACTTCCTTCTCTGTTATGGCAGGTGGCAAATAGTAGAGCTGAGCCAGCCCCTCGGGAACATCAGCGTAGCACACCTGATAAATGATACTTTTAAAAGCTGGTAAACGCGTAACTGTCCTTCTTGGGGGGAAAGTGTGCTGGTTTTGTTGTTTTCTCCCCTCAGATTATTAACAGTAAAGTAACTTCAGAGATGAAGAATAGAAGGCCAAAAACTTAACAGTTCTAGGATGTGACCAAGCTCCGCTAGCTGATGTAAACATGAACGATGCGTTCAGAGAACCCGAGCAATTAAACCACAACACAAGAGACCGTGAAAAGGGCCAGACTAAAATTAAGCCTTTATGAATTCACAATGTGGTTTGTAGCATTTTGGGTTACATCACGGGGCTTTTTCCTCAGACTGGATGCGATTAAATGAGGCAAGGGAAATGAAGTTGTTTCAGGGAGGGAATATAAACCATTAGCTCCCTCTTCTACCGCTCTCGAGATGACCGTAGAAAAAGTTCTCGCCGGCTAATTATGAAGCGTGCCTTATTTATTTTTAAATACATGCACCCGGATCTTGGCCTGTGTGGCAGTCCTCCAGCCCTGTTTACAAATAACATCGTAATAAAATCCTACCCTCATGATATCTGCTTGCACTAAAAGCAGAGGCATTATTGTAACAAGGAGGCGAGCCAGCCTTGAGAAGCAAAATGTTATGAATATTAATTCCAAAGAGAGAGAACCCAGTTGTTTGCATAGGACGTGCTCCAAGTTAAGGCTGCCTAGGGATCTTACTGTGAAACTCCAAAAGACAGCAGTTGTCAGGACCCGCCAGAAACAGGGTTTGGCAGGAAGATAATCTAGAATAGTGGTTCCGAACCTTGGTTCTCCAGATGTTCTTGGACTAAAACACCCAGGAGCCTTCACCACCAGCTGTGCCAGACAGATTTTTGGGGAGCTGTACCCCAAGATCATCTTGTGGACCCAAGGCTGAGAATAGAGATGGGCACCTTACAAAAAAACAAAAACAAGCTGTTTCATCATTGCATAAGCTTTCGAAACGTTATGAAACGAAACGAAACGAAATGGGGAACAGTGTTCCATTATGAAAGAAAATGAAACACTTCATTTTCCCTTTCAAAATGAAATGTTTCATTGCTCTGCAAAATGGCTACCTAGTAAAAAGCTTCCCACCCAATTTGGTGCCTCTAGGACCCAGGGGAGCCATTTTATAGCGTAACGAATCATTTTGTTATTGTTTCATTTTGTTATGATTTTGTTACAAAAATTCATTTAAAAACCAAATGAACCGCTAGTAGAAACGAAACGAAATTCTATTTTTCCATTTCGTGCCCATATCTGGTTGAGAATCATAGTTCTATAAAACCATGACCTATGAGATGCAACTTGTTCTTTTTGTTTTAATGTGCCATCAACTGCCTTCCAACTTATGGAAACCTTGAGAATTTGCGACCTCCAAAAAGCCCTGTCATCAAAAGCACTGCTTAGCTTTTGTACACTCAAGGCTGTGGTTCCTATACAGAGTCACTCCATCTCTCACTTGATCCTCCTCTTTTCCTGTTGCCTTTAACTTTTCCCAGAGGTATTGTCTTGTCTTCTCCTTGTAAACTCGAGGTACAATAGGTGCAATATCTGAGCACAGGTAGAATTATCTCTGATTGTCTGATTCAATTCTAGAGGACTCTAACTACCATACTGGGGGAGAGGGGTAGTGTCAGAAAGAAGAACTTATGAAGGGATGGGTTTGAGACATCAGGAAATTAGGGAAGCATACTGGGGTCTCCAAAACTGTGGACTCAGGAATCCATTTTAGGTTTAGGTCTGCACTTTATTCAAAGTCCTCCTGACTCCTATCTCCAAATAAGATTCAGCACCTTGGAGAGCTGCTTTAACATTTGGACCAAAACCCGGAGAGAATTCACACAACTCCTACAAATATCACAGTCCCCACTTGCTTTGGGAGCACCCTTAGAAGGGCAAAAGCAATGAACCCCCTTTTCAAAAGGAATTTTCCAAGCTCTGCCCAAATGTATGCAGTAAGGCACTTAACGGGGCTCCAGTTGATAGCTGATGGCTCCAGGCAAATGCAATCCATTCTCCCTTTTGGATTATCTTCAGATTCACCTCTTTGCTCTGAACATAATCATGGAAGCTCCACCTCTTATGTCCAGACTGGAGGTACAAGGTTACAGATACCAAAGGAAGAAATAAGTTTGTCTCCAGCACAAAATTTCCTTTTCTTTCTTTCTTTCTTTCTTTCTTTCTTTCTTTCTTTCTTTCTTTCTTTCTTTCTTTCTTTCTTTCTTTCTTTCTTTCTTTCTT